>CAUYQG010155779.1:0-12605 GCA_963574415.1 Tarsius wallacei
AAATAAAAAAATAAAGTCATTTTGTTCCTGACTAGCTGTCTCCCCCATTACCTTCTTGTTCCTGGATTTGTGATTCAAAGAACAATGTATAGCCAATCAATAGCTTACATAATTTCATATAAATTCGAGGCCAGCAGTTTAGGAACTGCCTCTTCTTTTCCTTTAAAAATCTACCTGTGGCCAGTCACAGTGGTTCAAGCCTGTAATCCCAGCACTTTGGGAGGCTGAGGCAAGAGGATTGCCTGAGTTCAGGGGTTCAAGACCAGCCTGGGCAACTTGGTGAGACCTCATCTCTACCATACATCAAGAAAAATTGGCTGAGTGTAGTGGTGCACACCTGTAGTTCCAGTTACTTGAAAGGTTGAGGCGGAAGGATCACCTGAGCCCAGCAGGTCGAGGCTGCAGTGGCTGTGAGTGTGCCCCTGCAATCCAGCCTGGGTGACAGAGTAAGACTCCAACTCAAAATAAATAAATAGATAGATAAATAAATAAATAAATGGCTCGCTATGTCCAATTGGGGGATTAAAGGAAGACTCAGGCCCAGGTGGGGACAAGACTAGCTCCCGGACCCCAGCCTCTTCTGTCCACCCTAGGACCGCATAGGTCCCAGCACTACCCCAGGCCCGGCAGTTTGCATCACTCTTCTGGAGCATTTGATGACAGGGTTCTGCTGAGATCCACTAAGATCCCTTTTGACCAGTTCATGGTCCTCTCCCTCCCACTTCAGAGTGTGGAGAACTCTGGAGCAGAGTTTGAAACCAGCTTGGACAACAAAGTGAGACCTCGACTCTGCAAAAGTAAAAAATTTAGCCAGGTGTGGAGGCATGTGCCTGTAGCCCCAGCTACTCCAGGGGTCTGAGGCAGGAGGATCGCCTGAGCCCAGGACATCAAAGCTGCAGTGAGCCGTAATCATGCCACTACACTCCAGCCTGGGCAACAGAGTGAGACTCTGACTCAAACAAACAAACAAAACAAAATAAAACTCTCTGGGGCATAAGTTATACTCGAGTCCCCTTGGGAACTTTCCCTGAGAGCACATCCTTCTTGACTTCCTACCTTACGGTCCCCCTGGGGAAACTCCATCAGGAAGTCACTTGTTGATGAGTCCACTCTCTTCCCAGGGCCAGCTTCAGGAGGTAACCTGAGACACCCTTCCCTTCTTGGGAACTCCTCTTCAGGACTCTTGGCACGCTCTCTGCCAGCATATCTCCTGAAGCCATCTCAACTTTAAAGGTTCTAAAACACTGCATCTTCCATAAAGATCTCCTTCTATTTCTTCCCTGAAGTTCCTTGGCTCCCATCCATGTCTGCCCATCTCCTCCCTAGCTCTGATTACCAAGAGGAATTCGGAAAGAAACTTCTGCCTGGGCTCAGTGGCTCATGCTTATAATCCCATCACTTTGGGGAGGTGGGGGCGGGGGAGGGGATGGGAGGATTGCTTGAGGCCAGGAGTTCAAGACCAGCCTGGGCAATATAGTGAGACCTCATCTCTACCAAAAATAAAAAAATTACCTGGGTGTGTTGGCATTTGCCTGCAGTTCCAGCTACTGGGGTTGAGGGGAGGGGGCCTGAGGTAGAAGGATCGCCTGAGCCCAGGAGGTCGAGGTTGCAGTGAGCCAAGATTGTGCCATGGCTCTCCTGCCTGGGTGACAGAATGAGACTCTTACTCAAAAAAAAAAAAAAAGAAAAAGAATAAACTTCCATGTCCTGGGAGGGACAGCTTGACACACTTGTCTTTTCCTATCCAGTCACAGGTGATTAAACAGAGGTGGACGCCTGATCATTGTGTTGATCAGTTGCTTCCTCCCAGGAACGTAGAATTGAGAGTCTGAGCTAATTTGCATGGTGAACAAAACTGACAGGTCATGCTAATTTCAGGGCTCAGACTCTTATTGGGTGTGGCCATCATCAGCCTGTGTAAGAATAGCATGAGTAATGAGAAGGGATAAAAAGAGCAATGTACAGAGAAAAGCACCAGCAGGCGTGGGGAGAGAACAAGAAAGAGTGAAGGGAGGAAGTGGGAGAGAGATGCTTTTTTTGCCTTATTTCCGAACAGTTTTCCACTTCCCTTTTCTACCCCTAAGGTTAGTCTGCTTTTGCTTTTTTTTTTTTTTTTTTGAGATGAGGCTTCACTGTTGCTCAGGCTGGAGTGCAGTATCACGATCATAACTCACCACAGCCTTGACCTCTTGGGTTTGGGCAATCCTTCCACCTCAGCCTCCCAAGTAGCAGGGACTACAGGTGTGCACCATTCTGCTCAGCTATTTTTGTATTTTGTGTCTAGACATGGTCTTGCTTTGCTGCCAGGCTGGTCTTGAACTCCTGGACTCAGCCAATTCTCTTGCCTCTGCCTCCCAAAGTGTTCGGATTACAGGCATGAGCCACCATTCTTAGCCAATTTTGTAATCTTTTATTTGTGAGAGTTCTTCATATCTTTCTGTGATTTCACTTTTCCTTGAACTAGATCACATGGGTTCTATTACCCGCCCCCCCCCTTTTTTTTTTCTTTAGAATCTCACTCTGTCACCCAGGCTGGAGTGCAGTGGCATGCTCATGGTTACCACAGCCTTGACCTGCTGGGCTCAGGTGATCCTTCTGCCTCATCCTTCCAAGTAGCTGGGACAACAATGTGCACCATCACATCTGGCTAATTTTTTTATTTATTGTAAAGACAAAGTTTTGCCAGACTGGTCTCAAACCACGGGGCTCAGGCAATCCTCTCAACTCAGCCTCCCAAAGTGCTGGGATTATAGGTGTGAGCTAGCACGACCAGCCTAAATTATCCTTAAGATAAATCCTCCCCACAAAAATAGTAATTTTATTTACTAATTACAAGTGAGTAAACTTCCTAGAATCATAGTTTTTTTTTTTTTTTTTTTGAGGATCTCGCTCCACCACATAGGCTACAGTGCAGTGGTGCAATCATAGCCTACTACAGCCTTGAAATCTGGACTCAAACAGACCTTCTGCCTTGGCCTCCTGAGTATAGAATTAGATTCATTCATTTGTTCAACGGATATTTATTGAGCACCTGCTATGTGCCACAGTTTGTGCAAATCTTTGGTACAACTTTCCAACTAGGAGACTGCCTCAGTTCAATTTGCTGGGACATTCCCAGTTTTATCCCTGAATGACCTGTGTCCTGGAAAATTCAGTTCAAGCAAATGAAGACCCTTCATCACTCTAGCTCTAATGAAAGTAGAAACCCACTATAATGCTCCTAATTGGCCTTTTAGTTGTTGATATTGCACGTTAGATTTTAATGGCTAGGAAGTTCTTTATGATAAGTTTAATTCTATCTTTATATAATTTCTACACTGACATCCTGCTTCTGGTTCTTCTGTTATAATATTTTTTCCAGTGTCTAAAATTTATTTGCTTCTAGGCTGAGTGTGGTGGCTCATGCGTGTAGTCCCAGCACTTTGGGAGGCTGAGACAGGAGCATTACTTGAGCCTAAGAGTTCAAGACCAGCCTGGGCAACACAGTGAGAGCTTGTCTCTATAAAAAGTAAAAAAAAAAAAAAAAAGTAGCTGGGCGTGGTGATACCTGCCTATAGTTCCAACTATCTAGGAGACTGATACAGAAGGATTGCCTGAGCCTAGGAGGTTGAGGCTGCAGTGAGCCATGATCATGCCACTGTACTCCAGCCTGGGCAACAAAGTGAGACTCTGACTCAAAAAAACAAAAAAGAGTACTATTTTTTTTTTATATGGAATGTTTCATGAGTTTGTATGTCATCCTTGTGCAGAGACCATGCTAATCTTCTCTCTGCAGGGTTCCAATGTTATTAATGTTAGTGTATGTGCTGCCACCGAAAGCACTGAGTACTTTCTCTTTTTTTTTTGAATTGGAGTCTCACTCTGTTGCCCAAGCTGGAGTGCAGGGGCACGCTCATGGTCACTGCAGCCTCAATCCACTGGGCTCAGGTGATTCTTCCACCTCAGCCTTCCAAGTAGCTGGAACCACAGGCATGTGCCACCATGCCTGGCTAATTTTTTGATTTATTATAGAGACGAGGTCTCGCCATGTTGCTCAGGTTGGTCTCGAACTCCTGAGCTCAGGCAATCCTCTTACCTCCTCCTCCCAAAGTACTGAGATTACAGGCTTGAGCCACCCCGTCCGGCCAGTGCTAAATTCTATCAGAGAAATAGATCACAGGCTAATGGGATTCATAAGAAAGAGTCATGAGAGGCAGCTATGGGGATTAGCATTCACTTTAGGCTCAAGTACTACCTGTAAAACCTAAGTGCTAAGTTGCAGTTTTCCAAACTAACAGACCAGACTTATTGACCTAATGTTTGCTGCTATCCTAATAGATGCATTCAGCAGCCTTCTAGCATGGCCCAGTCTCCTCCCCAAGGAAACGGAGCACAACCTGCTTCTCCCCAGTACTCCTCATCTCAATCCATGGCATCTCACCCTCAGTGGCTCTCAACCCCGGTCACACTACAAGGGCATTAAAAATCACCAGGTGTGGTAGCTCATGCCTGTAATCCCAGAACTTTGGGAGACTGAGGCAGGAGGATTGTTTAAGCCTAGGATTTCAAGACCAGCCTATACAACATAGAGAGACCTTGTTTCTACCAAAAAAAAAAAAAAATCAGAAAAGTTAGACAGGAGTGGTGGCGTATGCCTGTAGTCCCAGCTACTTGTGAGGCTGAGATGAGAGGAATGCTTGAGCCCAGAAGGTCAAGGTTGTGGTGAGCTGTGATCATGCCACTGCACTTCAGCCTGAGTGACACAGTGACACCCTGGTTCAAAAAAAAAAAAAAAAAAAGACACCTGGGTCTCGCCTCAGAGTTTCTCAACCATCAGGGCATGGTGTGGTGAGGCACCAGCGTCTAGAGATCTCTCCCATGCAATTCCCTGTCAGCTAAAGTTGCGCTGGATGCTGTGAGCTGGGTGCTTAGGCCAAGAGATCCTGGCTCTTCCTTTTCTTTCAAATGCATGCCCCATCCAGCAGCAAGTCCTGCTGGCTCCCCCTTCCAAAGAAATACCTGTCCTGCTGCTCTCCCTCCATCCCCACTGCACGCTTGATCCCAGTCCAGGTCATTTCAGTGATTCTTACCTGGACCTGTCATTGACCACTGGTAGCTTCTGTTCAGCCCAACCAGCAGAGGAGTCTCATCAAAGCGCAGGCTCAAAAACCCTCCTGCTTATCTTTTTTTGAATTAGAGTCTCACTCTGTTGCCTTGGCTGGAGCGCAGTGGATGCTCATGGCCACTGCAGCTTCGACTTTCTGGGCTCAGGCGATCCTTCCACCTCAGACTTCCAAGTAACTGGAGCTACAGGCATGTGCCACCACGCCAGGCTAATTTTTTGATTTATTGTAGAGACGAGGTCTTGCCAAGTTGCCCAGGCTGGTCTTGAACCCTGGGCTTAGGCAATCCTCTCGCCTCTGCCTCCCAAAGTTCTAAAATTACAGGCATGAGCCACCACACTTGACCTAGAAAAGAAAAGTCTTTATCAAGTTTGTAAGGCTGCAGATGGGCAAATTTCTGGTTGACTCTTTGACCTCATCGCTTGTCATTGGCCTGAAAGCCCCCTGTGGTCACCGTCCCTTTCTATTTCCAGAACACCCTCAGGGCCTTTGCACTTAGAGACCCTGGCCTGGCCAGCCCTTTCCTGAATGACTTGCTCCCTAACTTTATGCAGGTCTCTGCTTAAATGTCACCTTCCTGGTGGTCCCTCTGATCCCCTATGTAAAATAGCATCTACCAGCCATCATCCCCTATCCTAGACTTTTTTTTTTTTTTTCAGCATTTATCATCCCCTATTATACTGGAGATGTCAAAAAAAATGTATACACATTTTAAGAGATGTTTTCTGTGTATTAATAGTACTTCAGAAGTTGAATTGAATTATAGTAGCAATGTGTAGTATGACATTTGCTCAAAAGATGACGTTAATCAAATGGATGCTAGTGTTACCATGCAACAGGCGGGACAGTAACAGAAAATGGCGGAAGCACGGCTGTCGTCAAGGAGCTCAACACCATTTTGAAATGGTATTTGAGATTCGAGAACCTGTGGAAGTACAACAACAATGGAGATGTGAGTATGCAACAGACCCTCCAACACGCCTAACAGTTGCACGCATTCATGATAAGTTTGAGATGCACGGTCCTGTGTGTGATGTGCACAAGGGAAGACCAGGGAGGCCTCACACAGTGACAAGCCCTGCTTCCTCTGCTGGGTGTTGGAACTGTTTACACGCTTACCACAGAAGTCTACAATGTGCAACTCTTATAATTGCAGAAGTCAAACGTGACTTGTATTCATCTTTTTTGGCGGTATATATTGAGTATTACAATTTTAATACCATTTTTTCCTTTCTTAAAACGTGTATACTTTTTCTGGCCCCCTCTGCATATATTTTGTTTGGTCTCCCTCCATTAGAATGTAAGCTGCACAAGAACACTGTCTGTTTTATGCTCTGCTGTGTCTCTAGTGCCGAGAACAATAAAAGGTGCTCAACGGGCCAACGCAGTGGCTCATGTCTATAATGCCAATATGTTAAGAGGCCAAAGTGGGAGGATCACTTGAGCCCAAGAGTTCAAGACCAGCCTGGGCAACATAGGGAGCCCTCATCGCCACAAAAAATGTCAAAATTAGCTGGACGTGCTAGTACATGTCTGTAGCCTCAGTTATTTGGGAGGCTGAGATGGCAGGATAGCTTGAGTCTAGTAGTTCGAGGCTTCGGTGCGCTATGGTGGCACCACTACACTCTAACCTGGGTGACAGAGGGAGTCCTGTCTCTAAAAAAACAAAAAACAAGGAATGCTCAATAAATGTTTGTAGGAAAAAATGAAGAACACAGGTATATTTTTTTTAACCTCCTACAAAAACAGGCACATGTTAATGGGAGAGAAAATGTCTGGTATTGTTTGAGAACAGAAAGTCCCTGTGGGGTCTCTGGGTTCTGCCACTCACTAGCTGAGTGACCCTGGGCAGGTTATTTTACCTCTCCGAGCCTCAGTATCCTCATCTGTCAGATGGTGCCCTATGCCAGTAGCTTAGCAAAGTGCCTGAAACTGCCAGAAAGTGCCTGGTACATAGTAGCTCTAATTGTGTGTGCATTAGCAGGGGCAGGAGGCAATCCTCCCTTGGGCAAGGGAAGGGAGAGGGGAGGTCCTGGACAAAGCAGAGTTGGGAGGCAGGAGATCTGGCTGGAGGCATGGGTTGAGGATAGTTGGTGATGTGGTCAATCCTTATCTCTGAAAATTAGTTTTTCAGACTTCTCAATCTCAAAGAGCTTCTTCCAGGATTCAAAATACCACATACAAAGATGTTCTCTTTAAACCATAAAGTGCTGCCTAAAAGCTTTTATTATGATTTCCCAAGTTTGCCTGCGGTTGGCTATATAAATACAGCCTGTCTTGTCCTTCCTGGCTGAGGCTGTCTTACTCTCCAGAAACTGGTGTTCTTACAAACTGGGCAGGTAGGAATGTTGCAGGTTATCTGCATCTTTCTCTCTGCTCAAAAGACCCACTTTCCCCCCAGGTCGGTTTGATATTATTTTAACCTATTTTAATATGGGCTATTAGCAGTACAAATATATTTCTTTTATTATTTCTTTATCATATTCTGATTCCTTTGGAAAATATTACTTACTACTGAAAAATGTCCTGTTTTTCCAATATTAACATTATCCTGGTTGGACACGGCTCATGCCTATAATCTCAATACTTTGGGAAGCCAAGGCAGAAGATTGAGCCTTAGTAGTTCAAGACCAGCCTAGGGAACATAGCGAGACCCCAATCCTACAAAAAAAAAAAGAAAGGAAAAGCCAGGCATGATGGTGGTGGCCCAGCTACTTGGGAGGCTGAGGTAGAAGGCTCACCTGAGCCCAGGAGGTCAAGGTTGCAGTAAGCTGTGATCATACCACTGCACTCCTGCCTGGGTGACACAGAGTGAGACCCTGACTCAAAACAAACAAATAAACAAACAAACAAAAAAAGCCGGGCTCAGTGGCTCAGCCTCTAATCCCACGCTTTGGGAGGCTGAGGTGAGTGGATTGCCTGAGCCCGCGGGGAGACCCGCCTGGGCAACTTGGCGAGACCTCATCTCTACAATAAATCAAAAAATTGTAGAGGTGGGATCTGGCTATGTTCTCCAGGCTGGTCTTGAACTCCTGGCACTAAGTGATCCTCCCACCTCACCCTCCCAAGTAGCTGGGAGTACAAGTAAGCACCCCTGCACCCAGCTCAAAGTGACTTTTTGTAAAGACTCGAAGGAATTAGAGGACATTCCCTTTAGTATCTTGCAAAGGAAGGGGGAATGGAAAGTGCAAAGGCCCTGGGGTAATGAGTTGGGAGAGAGAATGAGCAAGGGAGCAGAATAAGGAGGAGGAGTTATAAGAGATATGGTTGTGGAGGGTCCAGGGTACATGCAGAACCTGGGGTCACCATTAAGACTCTGACCGCTCCATGTGAGTCTGGCAGGTGTGGGGAGTTTCTGGCCCAAGAAGCAGCACAATCAGGCCTACACTGTGTCAGGGTCACCCTGGCTCTGGTGGCAGCAGTTGGAAATAGAGGTGTTCTTTAGCCAGCAGGCACTGGAACCTGGCATGATCTCTTCTTGCATATTTTTATACCACTATGCTCTGAAAGGAGGCAAGGATGCATGCAGGGATATCAGTGAGGGGGCAATGGCCATCATCCTGGGGAGGGATGCAGGCACCGTTGTCAGAGTGGGGGGCAGAGGCAGTGGCAGATGTGATGAGAAGTGGTTGGATTCTGGATAGATGACTGCCAGTTATTTGTACTGGAAATATGGCTTCACTAACACGACATCCATTGGGATTAAATCATTCCTTTACAGCCAGGCATCATGGCTCAAGCCTATAATCCCAGCACTTGGGGATGCCAAGGCAAGAGGATTGCTTGAGTTCAGGAGTTCGAGACCATCCTGGGCAACATAGCAAGACCTTATCTTTGCAAAAAATGGAAAAATTAGCTGGATGTGGTTATGCACACCACGTAGTCCCAGCTACTCGGGAGGCTGAGGTGGAAGGATCTCCTGAACCCAGGAGGTGGAGGCTGTGATGAGTTGTGATCATGCCACTGCACTCCAGTCTGGGTGATACGATGAGATTCAAGAAAAAAGAAGGAAAGAAAGAAAAAGAAAAAGTCCTTGGCCTAAGTGCATAACCTAAATTCTGCCATCTGCTAGCTGACACAGGGTTTCCATAACCCTGCATGTATGACAGAGTGGGACTTCTATGACGTTATACAAGCTGCTGTCTCCCCAGGACAGCACCCCTCAGGACACTGCATGGCACTTTGTTCTCAGCCCATGGGTTCGAGACCAGCCTAGGCAACTTGGCGAGACCTCATCTCTACAATAAATCAAAAAATTAGTCATGAGTAGTGGCATATACCTGTGGTCCCAGCTACTTGGAAGGTTGAGGTGGATCACCTGAGCCCAGCAGGTCCAGGCTGCAGTGGCCATGAGTGTGCCACTGAACTCCAGCCTGGGCACAGAGTGAGACTCTGACTCAAAAGAATATATTTATCTTTGGTGATTGGTCTAAGGCTACTCCTACAGGAATACTCTCTGCTGCCTTCTTTTCTAGTTCTTGGTAATAGAAGAGCTTTTTATTCCTAATAAGGAATGCACCACCTCATCTTGGGTCTCTGTTTCTGGTACTGCATGCATTATATGTTGCTGTGCTTTGGGTTCTTATCGTCTAAATATTTGACAATGGAATAATGAAATCTTCAGATTATAAATGCATGGCTATAAAGTCACTCATTATCTTGTGTGTGGATAATAATAATTTTATGTTTATGAGATTGATCCTATGTCGCTGAATGTTGTCAACTTTCTGATACTCCTCACATTTTATCTCAGCATGTTCCTTGACTAGACCAGGAAATGTTTAAAATCCAGATTAAACAACACTCATTTCTGGACCCAAATCAAACTGAGAGTCCTTTTTCCCAAGAGACTATAAAGTGATCTGGACCCAAATCAAACTGAGAGTCCTTTTTCCCAAGAGACTATAAAGTGATGGGGTTAAACTGCTATAGAGCCTACATGGTTTGTAAAAGGTTGGGACAGGAAAAACGACAACAACAGCAAAGCTTTCTCCTTTTCATCTTTCTTCATACTCTTCATATACTTTTATTGCTGGTTTTGCATATGGCAAACAAATGCTATAGTGGTAATAGCAAAAACAACCATTCTCCACTCACACGTGGTCATTCTTGAGTCAATGGAAGGTGGTGGAGGGTTAACTCTTCATGTCCCCCTCAAATGATGCTCCATCACTTGAAAACTTTTGACCTTGACCAAATCATATGCACTCTCTGAGCCTCAATTTCTTCCTCCATAACATAATATCATTCCTCTCTCTTTTACAGGGCTACTTGAAGCCCAGGAGAGCCAGGAGCCCCAGCAGAGATAGATTGGACTCACACTCTGGTCACTGGAACCCTTCCCCTGAATGCCAAGGACTTTCCCAATGGCTGTTCCTCTAACACAGTGCCTTGCTAGAGTATCTCCCTATATTGCTTTTCTTTTACTTTTTTTAAAACTGGAGTCTCACTCTGTTGCTCAGGCTGGAGTACAGTGGCATGATCACGGCTCACTGCAGCCTCAACCTCCTGGGCTTACAGACATGCATCCTTACGCTCAGCTAATTTTTTTGATTTTTTTTTTTTTTTTTTAGAGACAAAGTCTCATTATGTTGCCTTGGCTGATCTCAAACTCCTAGGCTAAGTGATCCTCCCACCTTGGCCTCCCAAGTGCTAGGATTACAGGTATGAGCCACCACACCTAGCCTCTATCTTGCTTTCAGTTACCAAATTCCTATTCATCCTTCAAGAGATAGCGTTACCTCCTTGTAAAGGCTCTGTGAAAATTACAAAGAGAAATAATAGTGTCAAGATTAATTAATACTATATTTGGGTTGTTTTACCCTTTCCTGAATTGTGTTAATTTTTCAACATTATCAGTTTCAGTTTTCCAAAATTTACAAAAGTTTCCAATATTACTGGTAAAGCTCTATCACTTGTTAATTACTGTTGAAATTTTTTTCTATCAAATATCAAACTAACACACAACTTTTTACTACCATGATCACATTGCAAATCAAATTTAACAACCTGCAAGATAACCAAAGGTGTAAATAAAATGGCATCCATACAGTGTCACATGGTTTGGCAAATTCAAAAGGGGATCAGAGTCAAGTAGATGACAATAAATAGCTTGGGGACTTTCTCTGTCTTAATTGCACTTTGATTGCTATAATCCTGGGGAAATTTCTACACAAAAGTCTAATTTTCAAATTCCTCCATCCAAGTCTTATTTGTAACTTTTATAAATCTCATTGTGTATAAATAAAGACTATAGCGAAGGAAAGTATTTAGGACAAGACATGTGCTTGTGTAGAAAAATAACCAGCTGGGGGCTCGTGCCTGTAATCCCAGCACTTTGGGAGGCTGAGGCAGGAGGATTATTTGAGGTCAGGAGTTCAAGACCATCCTGGGCAACATAGTAAGACCCTGTCTCTACAACACAAAAATAAATGAATAATAGAAAAATAATCATGTGGCCACGTACAGTGGCTCACTCCTGTAATCACAGCACTTCAGGAGACTGAGGCAGAAGAATCCCTTGAAGCCAAGAGTTCAAGACCTGTCTGGGCAACATAGCAAGACACCCATCTCTACTTAATTTAAATATACAATTTTTAAAAACTCAACTTTAAGCATTTAACTTGAAGCAAATTTAAACACATTTAGTTAATTGTCTTAAATGGTAACAAAGGTTTTTATTTATTTTTATTATTTTTATTTTTATTTTTTTATTTTTTATTTTTTTATATTCAATATTTTTTGTTATAATATTGTGGGGTACAGTTAAGGGTTAGGTATACAAATATGCTTCGTTCAGTCTCCCTTGTTGATAAGAGGTGTCTCTCCATCCCCAGACAGATATTTACTACCATTAATCCCATCTCCCTACCCCTCCCCCCCGTAGTTTCCCACCACTGTCAGTCATTTTCTTATGGTAATACGTTGGATGATCAAGGTCCACTGTATGAGTGAGAACATGTGATACTCAGTTCTTTGTTTCTGTGAGAGGTCACTCAGTATTACAGACTCTAGTTCCATCCAGGTTGCTGCAAAATTCATGATTTTGTTCTTTTTTATGACTGCTTAGTATTCCATTGTGTATATGTACCACATTTTTTTAATCCAGTCCTCTTTTGATGGACAGCATGGTTGCTTTCAGGTTCTTGCTATTGTGAACAATGCTGCGATAAACATACGTGTGCAGGTATCTCTTTTGTAGAGTGATTTGAGTTCTTCAGGGTATATTCCCAGTAGGGGGATTGCGGGGTCATATGAGAGGTTGATATTTAGAGCTTTTAGGAATTGCCACACTGTTTTCCACAGAGGTTGCACTAGTCTGCACTCCCCAACAGTGTAGAAGAGTTCCCTTTTCACCACACCCTTTCCAGCAACTGTTATTTTTTGAGTTATTGATAATTGCCATTCTGACTGGAGTTAGGTGGTATCTCAGAGTGGTTTTGATTTGCATCTCCCTGATGATTAGTGAGGTTGAACATTTCTTCATGTGTCTGTTGGCTGCTC
>CAUYQG010155781.1:0-25230 GCA_963574415.1 Tarsius wallacei
GCCTTCCAAGTAGCTGGAACTACAGGCGCACACTACCACACCCGGCTAATCAATGTTTTTAAATTTTTAATTGTAATGTTTTTAGAGACAGAATCTCACTGTGGAGTGCACTGATGTGATCATAACTTACTACAGCCTTAAACTCCTGAACTCAAGCGATCCTCCTGCCTTAGCTTCCTGAGTAGCTGGAACTACAGGCATGGACTGATTAATTTTTACTAATGTTTTTGTAGAGACAATGTCTCCCTATGTGCTCAGGCTGGTCTCAAACTCCTGGCCTCAAGCAATCCTCCTATCTGGGCCTCTAAAAATGCTGGTATTACAGGCATGAGCCAACACGCCTGGCCAATTCAATGTATTTTAAGAAATATCCCAATTCGATTTATTTTTAACTTGACAAGTTGATCATAAAAACTAGTGAGATGCATTGGAAGGCTGAGGAGGGAGAATCACTAGAGGCCAGGAGTTCAACACCAGCCTGAGCAACATAGCATGACCCAGTTTCCAAAAAAAAATAACTATACATTTGTAATATTGACTAATTTTTTACTCCTAATAATTAAAGTGACAGAATAAAGTTATATACATATTTTGTTACAGAGTATAATTGAGTAATCAAAGACTTCCAAGTGTAAAAAACTGTTTTACATTAAGATAAAATCATGTAGGAGAATTAGAATAGAAACATTGTTTCAAGGGTATCAAAGAATGATACAAAATTTCTTGCTATTACAGAAGTAGAATCAAATTGCTGTGATACTTGGATTTCACTAAGTAATTTTTTTTTTACAGTGAGGTTACATGGTTTAACACTTTTTTAATGAAATGTATGCTAGTGACAGATCATATTTACATCTTGACTAGAAAATAATTTAAAATATCCCAAAGAACAAGCTTTTAACTGGGAGAGGAGGAAAGGGAAGTGGAAGCTTGTAAGGAAATCCCTTTGGATAGCCAGAGAGTTGCGTGAAGGCGTCTTCTTTCTAAGTCTTGAGAGAGAAGCAGCTAAGGGCCACAAGTGCATTCAGAAAGGGTTGAGAGAAGGAACCACAGCCAAAGAGGAACAACAGAAATGGAAATTTAAAACTATTACTTAGGTCATCGTTTCAAAAAATGTGTTCTCGGAATCACGAGGGGGACACAAGATGTTGACTGACAGTTGTTCTGTGAAAAATAATATTTTAGTAGTGATAGTTTTCTTCTAAAATGCATCTCTAGGCTGGGTGCGGTAGCCACGCCTGTAATCTCAGCACTTTGTGAGGCAGAGGCAAGAGGATTGCCTGAGCCCAGGGGTTCAAGACCACCCTGGACAACTTGGAAAGACCTCATCTCTACAACAAATAAATTTTAAAAATTAGCCGGGCATGGTGGTGCACGCCTGTGGTTCCAGTTACTTGGAAGATTGAGGCAGAAGGATCACCTGAGGCCAGCAGGTTGAGGCTGCGATGGCCACTGCACTCCAGCTTGGGCGACACAGTGGGTCTCCAACTAAAAAAAATATATATATATATAGGAAGGAAAAATAAAATGCATCTTTTACAAAATCTATATATGAGAAGTTACCATATATACTGACATAATTGTTCTGTGATTGTTCTGCAATAATTGGCCTTGTGAGAGTATACCACAGTCTTTAAGAGGACAGCCTCTGGTGCTAGACTGATGGGTTCAAATTACTGCTTGGCTGTATATTAGCTGTGTACAGATACTTAACTTTGTGTACCAGTTTTCTCATCTATACAGTGGGAATAATAATACTATTTCCCTCACAGGGTTGTTGCTAGGGTTAAAGTAGATGAATCCAAGGAAAATGCTTAGAACAACAGCCATAAAGAAGTCACAATTATGGCCTTTGTGGCAACCTGGATGCAGCTGGAGACCATCATATTAAGTGAACTATCACAGAAATAAAGAACTGAATACCGCATCTTCTCACTCATAAGAGGGCCCTGATCACTGGTCACATGAGCACAAGGGAGGGATGGGCAGATGCTGGCCACTGATAGAGGAGGGAGGGAGGCAGGAGGTAGGGGGACACATGGCAACACTGGGTACCTGGGCTACTACCAAGGCAAGAGAGGAGCAGCTAGAAGCCCAAACTTTACCTGCATGCAACCTACTTACGTAGTAGATCCCCACTTGTACCCCACAACTCTAAAATAAAATATAATTTTTAAAAATGTTTAAAAAAAGAAAGGAAAATGCTTACAAGGCCTGGAATACCGTAAGTGTTATGTATGGATGGGATTGCAAGTATTTTTAAGAAATGGTGTGCTACAGCTAAGAGTGTCAGTGGGGGGGGAAGGAGAGAGGGGAGCACATCACAACATAAAGGGTACCAGGCCCCAAACCAGGGTGAGTGAGAGTCAGTTGGAGGCCCAAACTTCACCTGCATTCAGCCTGCTTGTATAGTTCATCCTTATTTGTACCCCACATCTCTATAACAAAAAAAAGACTGTCAGGGATGACTTGATAAATGAATGAGGGACCCTGATATGCGAATTAGTGCATAATCAGCTTAAATAGTAATAATGGCCAAGCTATATGTTATAGTTCATTCAACGAATATTAACTTGATTTGTGCCGATCTATGTGATATGTCTTCTTTTAAAATTGTTTATATTTTTTATTTTCACAAAAAAAGTTACTTCCTCTAACTTCTTGAAGTGTAAGGGTTAAAAAAACCCATATGGGCTGGACAAGGTGACTCACACCTGTAATCCTGAGGTGGGAGGATTGCTTGGGCCCAGGAGTTTGAGAACAGCATGGACAATATAGTAAGACCCTGTATCTACCCCAAAAAATTAATTTAATTCATTATTTATCTATTTTAAATTTTAAATATGTGGGGTACAATTCAGGGTTAGGTACACAAATGTTCATTATGCAGGTACCCTTGTTGATGAGGTGTGCCCCTCTCTCCCCCAGCAAGAATCCCACTACTGCCAATCCCGCCCACCTCTCCGCCCCCCCCCCCCTCGGCGATTTCCCACTACTGACAGTCCTTATCTTATAGTATTGTTCAAGGTCCACTTATGAGTGAGAACATGTGCTTTTCTTTTTAATTTTATTGATTTATTGATTTATTATTTAATTTTTTTTTGAGTTGGAGTCTCACTCTGTCGCCCAGACTGGAGTGCAGTGGCACACTCACGGCCACCAGAGAGCTGGCCTGCTGGCTCCCGCGATCCTTCCGCCTCAGCCTTCCAAGTAGCCGGAACAACAGGTGCGCGCTACACCGGGTTCATTTTATTGTAGAAACAAGGTCTCGCTAAATTGCCCAGGCTGCTTTTGAACCCTCAGGCTCAGGCAATTCACTCACTTCGGTCTCCCAAAGTGCTGGGATTGCAGGCTGAGTGTCCGAGCCCAGACTTCTATTTAATTTTTAAATAAAAAATTAGCTGGGCTTCATAGCACACACCTGTAGTCTCAGCTACCAGGAGGCTGAGGCACAAGGTTTGCATAGCTCGGAAGGTCAAGGTTACAGTGAACTATGATCATGCCACTGCACTCCGGCCTGGGAGACAAGGTGAGACTCTGTCTCAAGGAAAAAAACAGAAAAATATTTTTTTAAAAATCATATGAATCAAAATCTTATGCCTTCTATTTTGGTGATTGCATACCAAAAATAAAATCACATTTTTCTGTCTACCCAAATCACACCTCATAAACTCCTAAAATATTTTATAAAGACAACAATTTTTAAAAGATATTCACCACAGCAATATACTGTGTCAGACTGAAAATTTAGCCAATGATGCCTAGTTTATATAATTTAATGAGTTTCATTAAATGTTTAACTCAGTACAGTAATAATTAGCTCTGCTTTTGACCTTACATAATTAATGGAATCTCATTTATTTCATAGATGAAAGGCAGGCAGGTAGGAGGTGGAGAAAAGTATTTTTTAAACTTTTTTAGGTTTGAGGCATCAAAGAGAATCTGAAAGATTATAGACTTTCTTCAAAACAAACAAACAAAAAACCAAATGCACATTCGTATAGTACCTTACACACAATTTCAGGGATCTGAGTGATATTTTCGAAAGTATCACCCATTGGCCAGCTGCTTCCAAATTTCTTGCAGCTCTATTTAAAAGTTCAGATTCCTGAGTCCCACTACAAACTTACTGGATTAGCCCAGAAATAGTATTTTTTAACAATGACCACAGGTGATATTATTTAAAAATAAACTTTACTCATCAAAAGAAAATACACACACACAAATACCATATTATTTTAAAAATCAAATAGTACTGAAAAGATTATGATAAAGAACAACAGTCTCCTATCCCATTCATTCTCACACCCAGTCCCAGTCCTACAGGTTATCACCCTCGACTTCTCTTGCTCATTTCAATGACATTTCTCTCCATGTCTTTAACAAATTGTGTGTTTATATCACTGTGTCTTGATTTACCAATTTTAGTCCTTGTCCATTGACTTTTTGCCACGGTGAATAAATACTAGGCTCAGCCTCCTTTACCCCAACTTTTTTCTTCCTATGTCCCCAAATATAGAGTTACATGTAATTAAAATCAATCATTAATACTACTTTCTTCTTTTGTTCTTTATTTTATAGATAAGGTCTTGCCCTGTCACCCAGTCTAGAGTGCAGTGGCAGGTCCATAGCTCACTACACCCTTGAACTCCTGGGCTCGAGTGATCCTCCCACCTCAGTCTCCTGAGTAGCAGGGATTATAGGTGTGTGCCACCACATCCAGTTAATGACATTACAATATTAAAACTATATACTGTTCAGAGCCAAATACTGCATCACAACCTTTTTTTCTTGCACAATCTGTCATTTTTTTCCCCTGAAGTTAACAACTGCATCACTTTGGAAAACATCTACCTATTAACTTTCCCTCAGTGTTTCAGCATCTTTGCCATATACTTACCAGTGACATTTTTTATGCTCAAACACTTAAGTTCCACTTTTCTGAGCAACTTCTGATGTCCTCTTCCCTCTCCTTCCTCTCTGGCCTAATTGTTTCCCAGAGATCTTCAGACATTCCTTTTTTCCACCCTAGGAATTTCCCTGTTGCTTTTCTTCATGGGTTTTTCTCTCCTGTATCATTCATTGTTTTACTTCCCAATTTTGCTAACCTGCTTTCTAAGAAAGGATGCAAAAAAGGTGTCATGTTTGAGACCTTGTGTATCTGAAAATGTGTGTATTCTATATGACTTGGTTTACAGGTTAGTTTGGTGAAGGACTCCAGATTAAATATTGTTTTCCTTCTGAGTTTTTAGGGCTGTGCTCCATCATCTTCTATCATCAAGGGCGACTGGTAACAACTCTAATGCTATTCTGAGTCCTCTTCCTTTTTTTTTGGTGATCAACTTTTTCATCTCTAAAAGATTTTAGAATTTTTTTCCTCAGCTAAGATGTTCTGGAAAAAAAAAATTTTTTTGAGTTGGAGGTCTCACTCTGTTGCTCAAGCTGGAGTATGGTGGCACAATCATGGCTCACTGCATCCTCAACCTCCTGGGCTCAAGCAATCCTTCCACATCGGTCTTCCAAGTTACTAGGACTACAGGCACATGCCATTATGTCTGGTTAATTTTTTTTATTTTTGAGACAAATATGTTGCCTAGGCTGGTCTCAAACTCCAAGGATCAAACAATCCTCTCACCTTGGCCTCTCAAAGTACTGGGATTACAGGCATTAGCCATCACACTTGGCCATGTTCTGAAATGTAATGATGATGTACCATCGCCCAGGCTGGAGTGCAGTGGCATGCTCACGGCCACCCCAGCACCCTGTTGGGCTTAGGTGATCCTTCCGCCTCAACCTTCCAAGTAGCCGGAACTACAGACGTGTGCTACCATGCCCAGCTAATTTTTTAATTTAATAATTCTTAATAATTTTTTAATTAAATTTTAAAAAATTTAATCTTAATCCCCTCACCTCGGCCTCCCAAAGTGCTGGGATTACAGGCTTGAGCCACCGCACCCGGTCTCCTCTATTATCTCTTTGATGATTTGCTCTCCTTCTGTTTTCTTGGAAACTCCTAAAATCACTATACACTTTTCAAGCACTTTCTTGTTTTCCTCCTCTGTTGCTTCCATTTTGTTTTATAGACATATTTCTTTTGTCTCTTTGATACTAATCAGTCACAGTTTTTTTGAAGTTGCCTTTTCCTTACTTCGTCCCCATTCCACCAGGTTCCTTTTACTTCTATACATGTGCTTTCCTTACTATGCTGGAGGTATTTCTCAAATGTCCAGTGACTCTTGGCTTACCCTTCATGACACCCTGCATAGTTGCTAGTTCTCTGTGTAGGGTACTGGTTCGGGAAGGTCAACAGCAGACGTTCCAGCAATGAACCAGCTCTTTACTAGACTCCTCTCCCCGCAAATATCTAGAGAGCTTTGCTCTGTTGCCGTTTCACCTTGCTGGGAGCTGAGCATCCACTTAATCCTCCTCTTTGTTATTAGTTATTTATTTTTTTGAGTTGGGGTCTCACTCTGTCATCCAGGCTGGAATGCAGCGGTACAGTCACAGCTCACCACAGCCTCAACCTCCTGGGCTCAGGCGATCCTTCTGCTTCAGCCTCCTGAGTTGTTGGGACTACAGATGCATGTCACCATACCTGGCAAATTTTTAAAATTTTTTAGAGAGAGGAGGTCTTGCTATGTTGCCCAGGCTGGTCTCGAAGGCCTGGGCTCAAGCAATCCTCTCACCTTTGCTTCCCTAAGTGCTGGGATTATGGGTATGAGCCACCGTGCCAGGCCTAATCCCCCCTTTAGGTTTACTGTCAGACAGTTGTTCAGTTGTGCAGAGTGGGCACAGAAAGGAACCTGGGATCTATTTCAGATAAAGGCTTTCACCTACCCCTCATATTTTGAGCCTACACCTGACCTCCCCTTTAGTGACACCTGGTACACCTCAAAAGCTGAATGTCTCTTAGAACTTCATTCTTAGGTTTTGACCCCTTCCTCTCTGCTAAATTAATTACTTCTCCTCCATCTGCTTCCCATCTCCCAAACGCTTGTCTTTGTCAGAACACTTGTTGAATCTCTGGCTCTAGCTTTGTCTTTCCTCTTCCTTTGTCTTTATTCTTGTAAGTTAATGCCTTTTTATTTCTTTGCTATAATTTTAGTAAGCTTTGAAGAGGTGAGAGGTGAGGGGCGGGAATGCTTGTCTGCAAATCACGATTTTAAAACAGCATTCCAAAATAATTCTTGTGTAACACACACTTGAGGTTCTCTGGCTAGAACATAGTTGGTACTGGAATACTGACTGATGACTGACTAAATACATCAAGAACTAGATGAGTTTGGGAAGAATTGTTGATTTAAAAGCAGCAAATCATGATGTTTATTGAACTACTGGCCTAGGGAGTCATTAGATCCCAAAATAAAAATCCCTGCTTAATACATAAATGAGCAAAAAAAAAAAAAAAGGAAGAAAGGCCACATATATGTTAACTGTATCTATTTCTTTTTTTTTTTGAGTTGAAGTCTCACTCTTGTCACACAGGCTGGAGTGCAGTGGCATGGTCACTGCAGTCTCAACCTACTGGGCCCAGGTGATCCTTCCACTTCAGCCTTCCAAGTAGCTGGAACTACAGACTCATGCCACCATGGCCGGCTAGTTTTTATGATTTACTGTAGAGACGAGGTCTCACAAAGTTGCCCAGGCTGGTCTCAAATCCCCGTGCTCAGGCAGTCCTCTCGCCTCGGCCTCCCATGGTGCTGGGATTACAGGTTGAGCCAACACATCCAGCCTCTATTTCTATCTTTCTGGGTTAATAGATATACTATTCATCTTTGTGCTTTTCTGCATTTTCTAAATTTTATGTGCTGCGTATGATGGTTTGAGTTACTGGAAAGTTTCTGTACCTCTCTCAACACCCCACCTCTGGAGGTGAAATAAAGTCCACAGAGTTTGAAACATATACATTAATTGAACAAACTTTTATTGAGTGCCTAGATCAAAGTGAAACACTACAGCAGCATTAATAGATAGGTAAATATTTCTTGACTCAAAGCTGAAAAGAAACTAAAAAAAAGTTGAGGTTGGGAGAAGAACATGTCTTGCGGGCATTTTTTTCTTTCTATCAATAAGAAGGAACAAGATCATACTAACATACTAACAGTTGTTTAAAAACATGTTTTCAGTGCCTTTATCTCACAGAATCCACGCATGTTGTTGGAGATGCAAAAAACCTGTGACCCACTGTCCTTTTCCATGAGAAAGAATCCATGGCCAGGGTAGAGTGGGCTCTTGAAAAAGACTGCCTACATTTTTAACAAGCTCTATTCACTCCAGCCGAACAGCTCAAATGTCTCCTATCCCTCTGGACTCTTGAAGGCTATTCAGCTTACTGCTCCCCGGTAGTACTAGACCTATGTAGTTTTGCTCCAAGAACATCAGCTTAATATTTGGCAAAATACTTAAAAGGATCCTTACGCAGATTTTGGAGCTTTGTCCCTGTATAATTTCCTCCTGTCTAGTAGTCTACCACTCAGATGCCAGTCACCTTATCCTACACTCTGATTTATCTCTCTTCAACTCAGCATCTTCTGATCTTCTGTGCTGTGACTGGGCTCCTCTGTTTCTTCACTGGGGCCCTAAATGTGCCTCTGAGCCAAGAGAAGAATGTTATTATACTTGCTTCAATTCCTCCCTTTCTCAGGGGTCACGCTCTGTGTTACTTGTTTTCTAATTGTTGAAAAAATTATTACATATATTTTTTGAGTTTTCTAGTTTTTGTTTAATGCCAGGAAGGAAGGCAAATCTAGTATTAGTTACTCTGTAATGGCTACAAAACCAATGTATTTCAACATAGAAATTACAACTATTTAATATTCCTCATTACACCCCATTTTTAATGGGAAAAAACCCCTACAATGATCAAATTTTTATTTTATTTATCTATATTTTAAAGATATGTGGTACAATTCAGGGTTGGGCATACAAATGTTCATTATGCAGGCACCCTTGTTGATGAGGTGTGTGCCATCATCCCTCTGGCAGTTTCCCACTACTGCCAAACCCTTTTTAATAGTATTAGGATAGTTTTTCAAGGTTCACTTATGAGTAAGAACATGTGATACTTGGTGGTTTGTTTCTGTGATAGATCACTCAGTATTATAGCCTCTATGTCCATACAAGTTGCTGTGAAGTTCATAATTTTGTCCTTCTTTATGCCTGCTTAATACTCCATCATGTATATGTACCACATTTTAAAAGAATCTCTGCTATGGCATTAGAACAAGGTCAGAATTTAGAAATTCACCTGTTGACTTTTTTGTTGTTGTTTCATTTTCAACAACAAAATAATCACAATATTTTAATAGAAATTTTTTTTCACTAAAAGAAATATAAATAATTTCTCTTTAGAAATATTATATAATTCAGTTAGTTGGTAAGCTATGTGAGAGTAAAGAAATCTCTTATTTGAAATATTGATGTTAGAGATGACAAAGTGACTGGAATTAATTACCAGGTAACATCTTTGTTGGAGATAATAGAATAAACGTCAAGGCTTAGAAACATGAAAACATTTTATCAGGATAATGGAATCAAAGTATAACTTCAAGGAAAAGAAGAAATTATCATAAAATTCTGGTAAAAAGAGAATTTTTTCACGTGTTTGCTTTTTAAATGGATGTTAGGTATCAAATTATATTATTTACAGCTATTTAAGCCCATTGTGAAACTGTCGCTTACATTTAGGAATGTTTGTAGAGCAAAGGAATGGAGGGGGTTAATTAATTGCTCGCTTCTGTTGGTCTTACAGTTGAAAATGCCAAAATGGCACTGGGTTCTGCAACTGGTCGTCTGGATATTTATGAATGTAATCAAGAGGCTGGCATGCACAGACACGTTTCATGACATGCTTCTGATGCCAGTTATCTCGAAGGTCTTCATTATATGTTGCTGTTATATATGAACCTCTTGGCATTTGGGAAGCAAGAAATAATTATGAGAGTTATTCAGAGGTCACTTGCCTCAAACTTCTAGAAAAAAAGACAGGTCGCTTATTTAATTTCAAAAAAAAATATATATATATATCACAATCACTATGTTTGGACCATATATTTTAGAACTTTGCTACATTTTCCAGTATTGCCACACAGCAAAGAGAGATAGCCCACGTGTATAAAAGAAGATGTTTTAGTTGTTGTTTGAATTATATGCTGTGACGCCTGGGATTATTCATGCAATTAGGCCAGGGAATTTGCCTTGGGTTCCTAAATACCAAAGATGGTGGTGTCCTAAATTATTTGTCAATGGAGGAAAATGCTGTGGAGAGAGAACATCTGAAGCAGCAAAATTCTCTCTAGGATTTACAACTGAAATCTGACCCAAATATCTTACCTTAAAAAAAAAAAAGCAGCAGCATTCCAACTAGGACTCTGCCTAGGTTTCTTTTAAGTGTATGGGGTCAGGTTCATAGGACAAAAATAAGACAATCAGATAACTTTCTATGTGACAATGTTCCTGCACTAAAATAATCGTGCTGGTATTGCCAGTGTTTTCTGAATATCTGCTAGGTATCTTCGAAGTCCTCTCTAAACGCTGTAATGTATTGACAACAAATTAAACTTGACTGAATGTAGACATTTTCTCATTATGGGGTCTCTAGGGATATGGAATGTCTGTCACTGGCCTATTTAGACTATCATATCCTACCTGACTAGAATTTCACTTCTTAGAAAACTCAAACGCTAGCATTTCTTGTAATTGCTACACAACTTTCCCCAAAGCAAAATAATGTAGGCTCTCTTCTACATCTGGCAAAGCACAAATAACTATTATTTAATGGCACAAAAGATGCTGAGCCTTAAGTGTTTCCTCATGCATTTCTCCAGTGACTAGTAAGTAACAAGGATAAACCGTCTATATTAACCCAAGTGTAGAGACAACAAGGATTTTAATTAGTGAGAGTATCATATAGTCATTGGGTAGAATGCAATTAGTAACATCAAATGAAGAGTAATCACATTATAATAAAGATGGTAGAAAGGGTTGTGCAGAGAACAGAAGCAGTGTCAGGCCAATTGATGTCTCTGAGTAGCAAATCCATTAGGTTTGTGACTCCAGCTCATGAGAACACCTGCTAATGGGGCAGTACTTGAGGACGTTAATTACATCTGGAAATGTTTGGATAGCTAATATTCTCACTTATATTACTAAATAATATACTTTACTTAACCAATGGATTTCTGGAGTTTCTATACAAGGTTAAAAATAATATAATTTTCCACATTATAAATTTCCCCCAAATTGCTGTATTTCACTTTTATGAAAGAGCCATTTCAGTGTTAATATGCCTGATTTTAAAATTTCTGGCTAACTGATAAATATGTAAATGCTTTCTTGTATAGAACTAAAGTGAATAAAAAATTCTACATAAGTTTGAATAATGATATATTCTATATATGTGCATTTGCTTTTCCCAAAACTTACATGCACGCACATACACATAATATGTATGTCTATAAAATATATGTTTATGTATGTAATATTACACAGACAAGAAAGTGAACTAACATGGCTTTTAAATTAAACTACTTCAATTTTAAAATTAAAGTGTGTTTAAAAATGAAATTTAGTATAATTAAAAAAGAACATGATATAGTATTATTTTTTTTTATTACACAGGATCATAAAACCTCAAATTTGGAAGTGTCTTCAAGGATTATCCATTCTAGCTTCTGAACAAATAAATCCATATATCTGTCAACCATTCATAAATTTCAGATGTAAGCAACTCCCAGGATAGAAAAATAAATCATTCTGTGAAGTAAGGCCCCTTTTGGGTTTTGGTCACACACTCTTCAATATATTCTAGTATTTTTACATCTCTCTTAAATAGCATCACCCAGAATTCAAAAAAATACTAAGAAGTAGATTAGTACAAATAAAATCAATAGTTTCTAAATGTAATAATGATTATTTAAAAAATTGTATAACAACTGCATAAGTTATTTTTCAAGTGTAGGTCCTAATCATTAGGTCCACAACTGCACTTATAAAGATGGATGCTGAGACGTATTTGTCCTTCTTGAATGTTCTTCCATGGAATTTGGACAATTATTCTAATATGTCAGGGCTTTTTGGATCCCAAGTTTGTCTGTCAGTGTTAACTATCTAACCCAGGTTTAAGTTATTTGTAGCTATGAGAAGCATGTTGTCTATGAACTTTTTAATATCCATGATAGAAATACTGATTAAAGTAAGGAAATATTCTGATGGAATTGGAAAAAAAAATTTACCATTGAAATTACTCATCACTAAATATATTGTGAATTTTACTTTGCCACTTACCCATCATTTATTCTATTAGTTAACCCAAACATAAGCTTGAAATATAATGATATGTACGATTCCCCCCACAATATTAGAATACTTTCTTTCTATTGATTGAGATTAAAGGAATGTGTAGATGGAGAGTGTGCAGGCAGAAATTTTTCAACACCAGATTGGTAGTGTCTTCTATTCACATGCTTGAGTATAAATCATTACTGTGATGTTAGGATATCCAAAGGCTGCAGTTAGAAGAAGTAGTAAGCCTAGTTTATAATGACTCAAGTCTCTTAAAATTCTCACTTAAAAGTTATGAAAATAGGTATTTCTAACACTATCTTATTTTTTAAAAGCATTCTCCTTGGAATATATGAATATGTATATATATATATATGTATGTATGTATGTATTTTTAAAAATCAAATCCTACAAATGCTCCAATGCAATAAACAGAATGTTTGCACCTCTTCCAAAATTTATATGTTGAAATCCTAACCCTCAATGTGATGATATTAGGAGTTGGACACTTTGGGAGATAATTAGATTCTGAAGGTGAAATCCTTGTGAATGGAATTGGTGCCTTTATAAAGTGAGACAGACCCCAGAGAGCTCCCTAGCCTCTTTCTTCCATGTGAGAATACAGGAAGATGGTAGTCTACCACCCAGAGGAGGGCTCTCACCAGAACCCAACCCTGGGTCACCCCGGTCTCTGATTCTCAGCTTTCCAGAACATGATAAAAACATTTTGTTGTTTATAAGTCACTCGGTCTATGGCACTTGTTATAACTGCTAGAACAAACTAAGATTATCCAAAAGGTATTTCCGCAGAGGCATTAGTTATATAGGTATGCTTTGATTTGTACTATAAGCAAACTGGGTTTACATCCAATTTTTAAAAATTGGAGTATTAAAATATAGTATAAGAGGTCATTTTTTAAAAATCATGTTTTGAAAGCCTCCTTGAGTTGCAAGTGATTATTTGCTATGCAAAAAGATATACTAAATAGAGAAGGAGGACTGTAGAAATGGCATACAATTGAAATGCATAATATTCTAAAACTTATGTAGAGCACAAGCTTTTTTTAAATTCCAAGATATAGCTGTGATTTAACATTTTGTACTTTAAAAAGCTGTAGTTTTGAGCCAAAGGAAATAAATGACATGGCTGAGCTTTCCATACTTTATGGCAGTATTACTACAAATGTGATACAGATTTAATGTACACATTAATTAATGATATGTGCATAATAATGCATACTTATATTAAATAAGACTTAAATTAAACTTAGAAACAGATTTGTAAATGGTTATTGATAGAAATGAAAATATCTTATTAGTAGCTTTTAGCACATAAAGTTTTTTTATGGAAGAAAATCAGGTGTTCCATAAAATGCTATTTAGTGCTGTTGTAGGGGCCATATTTGCTTAAACCTGGAATAGTATTTTTTCCATCTTATTTAAAGATGTCTATCCCAAGGGCGGCAAAATAAAACAAGAAATGCTTAGGAAGTCATTGATGTGTCTTTATTTTGATTGAAAATATAGGTTAATGTCTACTACATGACTCATGATAAATACTCATTAGATACATTATGTAATACTGGTAGTTCATTTTGACCACCAGTGGAGTGGTCAGTGAAGAAATAATTTTCTCTCTCCATATTTGTCATAGGTGAAATTTAGACAGCATTAGTGATGATGACATTTCCATTCTATTGCATTCCATCCTAAATGCATACTCTACACATTTAGTTGGTAAGCACAAAATTAAAGAAACTATTGACCCAAGATCTAATCAATGTATGTGTTTTCTGATTAGAGAAAATTAAGCATTTACTAATAGAGAACAAGCTATATGCATGATGGAGTTGACAAATTTGGAAAATAATACAAGAAGATGGCAAACAAGATTAGGAAGAAATAAAAGAATGAAGTTCTGCTGCATGCCATGTTTGATATGTATAGAAATAATCTATGTGGAGATAACGTATATATTGAACAGAAAGAAAAGAAATGAAGCATTTTCTATTACTCTGCTTTTTAGACTGTAAACACCGTGTGGGTGGGGAGTTGTCTTTACTCCAGTTTAATACAATTCATCACATAACCCAGTGGTAAGCACTTAATGAGTATTATTCTAATTAGAATTGAATTAGTTTCAAGGTGCTCGTATTTCAAATTCCAGGATGGAGAAAGCTGGCCATAAAAATGAAATGTGGTTTTGGAACAAGTTGTCATTCATTTATTTTATGGGAGGAAATGCATAGGAAATTAGCCACACATACCCATTGTGTATTAATCATAAAAACATATCAAAATGTCACACTGAATAGCCAACAAAGCTTCTTGGGGTGTTTCATCACTTAGGAAACAGTCAAAGTTGGTGCGAGGACATCCCAGGAGTTTGTTTTTTCTCTCTTTTTCTTTGAACATCTCTCTCTCTCTTTTTTCTCTCTCTTTCTTTTTATATCTCTTTCTTCTCTCTCTCTATACTCTCACACACACATATATGTAACAGGAGGGCATTGGGAATAGCACGTTAATTTATTTTCATAAATAGTGTTTCTACTACTAGCATGCTATGGACAGGTGCTGATGTTCTAATATGATAGCGGATTAAACAGAGAACTGAAGTAGCAGGTTGACTGGGGAAGCAGACTGCTTGCAGAAACCTGTGGGTCATGCTTCATGCTCCCCAGGGAAGTCTTCCATGGGGCTGAACCTTGGGGGAAGAACCGAAGCCAAAGCTACAGAGACTCAACAAGTAGTGGAGAGTGCATATGGGAGGTATTCAATGTAAAAATAGCTAACACACAATCATTAAAAAAAACAAAACAAAACAAAACTGAATTCTGTCGTGCCAGTAGGGAGCTTGGGATGACTTCAGGAGCCTGGACAAATTCCTCAAACCAAAAGAACGTCTGCAATGGTGTTTTATGGGGAGCCCGGGACCTCTCTAAAGGGCAAAGAAGGGGCTTGCTTTAGAGAGTAAAAGCAAAGTTACAGGGGTGGAAGCGTAACTTAGCAGCAAAGTTAGAGATCCTGGAAGGAGGGAATCAGAGCCCAACCAGCCTGATTCTGACCCTTTCTCTGCTCTGCTCATAAAGCTTCCACAGTCCCCTAGCATCTTCAGCATGAAACTCAATTCCTTGGCATGGTGTTGACACCTTGATGGTCTGGCCCAAATGTTCCTTTCAGCATTTGCAGCCTGCAATCCACTTACCAGACTCCTCACACAATTCGCTTGCCCAGGAACAGACAAATGCAAATCAATATGGATTGCTTAGAAAACAGCTCTGAGCTTGTCTCTATTACTCCCTTCTGTGAGAACTGCCTTTTCTCCTATCTTTGCCTATTGAATAAAACTCTATGAACAACCTCAAATACCACTTTGTCCTTGAAACATCCTCCTTCAAGCTAAAGTACTTTTAAAGTACTTTCTCTACATAGTATTTGTTTGTACCATTTGAAAAGCACTCATGCAAGAAGTCTTATATTTTAATTATTTATATCTGTCTTACATCCTTGTCCACCCAGATTGCAATTCACAGGACAACTAGAGATGGGTCTTTGTCCTTTAATCCCAGACCCATGCCTAACATAGCAACTTCCATATACATAGATATTGAGTATAAGCTTTTGGTACATTATCTCAGGCGACTTTTCCATTTGCCAGATGAAGTTTAGAATACTTTAATGTGTTATTTATTTTTAAATGACTCACACACTGTAGTCTAAAAATAACAAAAGAGTTTGTTAAGACTCAGAATCCTTGTTGCTTCTCACTAACATTCAGGGTTAGTAGGTCAGGTGTGGGACCCAGGAATATGAAAGTAGGTGCTGTGGTTTGGATATGGTTTGTGTTCCCTCACCCCACAGAAATCTCATGCTGGAATTTGATCTCCAGAGTGGAGGTGTTGGAAAGTGCAGCCCAGTGGGAGGTATGTGGGTCTTGAGGGGAGATTCTTTGTGATTGCTTGGCGCCTTTCTAGCAGTAGTGAGTGAGTTCTCCTTCTCGAAAAATGGGATTGGTTCTGTGGGAATGGATTCATTCCTGAGAGAGTGGGTTATGATAAAGCCAGGAGGCCTTCTGGATTTGGTCCCTCTTAGCATGTGCTCACTTTCGCTTTGACACCTGCCATGTTTTAACAGGACACAAAAGCCCTCACCAGAAGCCCAGCTGATGCTAGCACCATGCTCCTTGTTCAGCCTGTAGAACCGTATAAACGTCTTTGCTTGGAAATTACCCAGTCTTAGATATTCCTTTATAGCCACACAAAATGGACTAAGAAGATAGGTAAGCTCTTTAGTAGGTTTTCATGGTGATGGAGACCACACTTGGAGAACCAGCATGTCAGTTGCCTGTGCATTGGAGGAGGTTACTTGACCTCCAAGGATTTCTGCACCTTCTTATCCAGTGCAGGGTTTGACTAGGAATTGGCAATCAAACTAAAACTATATTTCTTTTTTGTGCCAACACCTACAAGGGGCCATGTGACTGCCTCTCATTAAGAAAATAAGGGTAAGGTGACTTTGCAACATTTCTGGGCCAAGAAGCTTAAGAAATGATACATGATGAAGGTGATGGAAGCAGCATTGGTGCCAATAAGTCAAACACATGCCACTGGAAAGTGAGTTTCCTACCAGCTAGAAAGCCTGTTTGGGGCTTTACATGCATGAGAAATAAACTTTTAACAGTTCAGTCATAATCTATTTTAGAATTTAAAAAATAATAGTAAGTAACATTACCTTAAATGGCATATTCATTTTTCAAGAATGAAAAGGGAATTACTTAAACAAAGAAGGTTAGGTTTTGATAGCCTTGCTCTAGTAAGTAGGTAGACAAATACTTTACGTCAAAACCTGTGAAATAATGATATAGAGTGGTTCCTGAGAAAATCTACCAATAGGAACATACCTGGTTGAGTTTTAATGCTAATAATGTTTAAAGAAGGCACACCAGACTGGATGGAAAAAAACCATCAAAACATTTTATTTACGGGCCTAGCAATTTTTAAACTCTACATATTAATAATAATTTATGGGATGTTCTGTGATTGTATGTAATCTTTTAGGAAATCATGAACAGAGAAGAATAACTGCCTAAAAGTAGAGTAATATTAATTTCTCAAAAACACAGAACCAACTGTGTTGCCCATAGAAAGTGGACTGGATAAAAAAAATGTGGTACATATACATGATGGAATGTCATGCAGCCATGAAGAAGGACAAAATTATAAACTTTGCAGCAACTCAGAGTCTATAATACTGAGTAATCTATCACAGAAAAAAAGAACTGAGTACCATATGTTCTCGCTGGTAAGTGGATCCTGAACAGTTATTAAAATACTATAAGAAAGAGATCGGCAGTAGTGGGAAACTGCCGGGGGCGGGGGGCACACTTCATCAGTAAGGGCACCTGATCTCAGACCAGGTGAAGTAGGGACCAAACTTCACCTGTACAATGACCATTTGTATATCTAACCCTGAATTGTACCCCACATCTGTAAAATAAAAATTAAAAACAAAGAAATGAAATGAGGAAAAAAAACTAAAAATAAAATTCTCAAAGTTAAAAAATAAGCAAACCAAGAAAAAGGCTAAATTGTGATGAGAATCTTGTCTCACTGATGTCTGCCTCCACCTTAAGCGGCAGTGGAAACAATCTTTCCTGAAATCGTGCTTAGCTTCCTAAGTCTGTTAGCTGTTCCTATAAGCCACGGCATCCTCAGATTGGTAAAGCAGACTATTTGCAAAGAACTATGCTAATTTGAGTTGCCTCTCTCTCTTCAAATTTATGAAGCATTTCATAATGCAGTCATAACAAACAAGAGACCACAGATTTCCTCTTACACATATCATGCACTATTGGATCAAACATCATTTATAGTATTATTGGATGCTACAGGAGCTATTATTACTCCCTTTTGTCATAAAAGTGTTGAATTTCCCCAAGCAGAAATAAGTCTTGTAGTTCTTCATTTGCATTTCAGAAGCCTCGTTTCCAGGCATTTACTCTTTGTACGTAAACAGATGGATTTTAAATATTAAAAACCCATTTGGTATGACTGAAAACTTAACCGCCTACATTCCCCCATTACAGAATCTTTGGGTGTGAAATTGAAAAGTAAATTATACTATGTTCATTCTGAACTGAGTTCATCTAGAGCTTTGTCTTTGTTAAATTGAGGGGGAGGTTTATTTATGGACAAAGATTACAAAAGGAACTGTTGGTGGGCTGGTTGCTAAACACAAACTGTGAAGATACAACCGCAGCCACTTTCCAAAGGTGTGGTTCTGGTGTATCTGAGACAACGTCTTTTTTTCAAATGCCTGATGAATATACCACAGACAAGTACATGATAACAGAATGAGGAAACTAATGGATTCCCATTCATGAGGGTCCTCCAGATTTGCACACCTATCTACACCCCATCTGCGAGTGTTGCACCTTGTTCTCATTTCACCAAACGTTTGTTCAAAAGCTTTCGATGGAAAGTCAGCCAAGACCGTCGCTTTATCTCCCTTTATAAAAAAACAGCTCCTGGACAACTGGATCATGATATTTTCCCCATAAACCAACTGTTGTGTCAAAAAACAGAGGAAAGTGATTTGAGGTGGGGGAGAATAAGCAGCAGGTGCTGAGGCAGCTTTGGAACAAAATATCTGCTTTGTGCGAAGATGCATGAACAAGTAACAAGAAAGACAGGTGCTACAGGGCCCTGAGTCCCTTCCTCCATGGTAGGTGATTTAACAGGGAAGACTTGATTCCTCTATTAGTCTGCAGACATTTTATCTAGAGCTACACAGCGTAAAACCTTGGTCTATTTTGCTCACTCTCAAAAGGAGTAAATTCTCCAGAAAGGACAGTACAATTAGAGAGAGAGAGAGAGAAAGAGAGAGAGAGAGAGAGAGAGAGATAGAGAGAGAGAGAGATAGAGAGAGAGAATGTGCTCATGAACATACAAAGTCATTTGGAGTTAATAAAACAGAACAGGAAATGTAATGTTGCACTATGATATCCATTTAATGTGACTGGAAAATATTTAGAAAAATAGCAGGGAAATGTAGGAAAATATTCAATGTTGCAAACAACCAGAATCAAAAGTAACATACATTTAATCTTTAAGGCTGCAGAGTTTAGATTCAAGAGTAAACAGCTGCTTTTCCAGTAATATCCAGCACTGCTCTTTTTGGGAGGTAGAAGCACAGACTACGACAGTAGGCGCATCTGTTGCTGAATCAGTTGCTTAATTTCTCCGAGCTTCGACATCCTGGTCTGCATGCCTGTTATCTTCTTAGGGGTGTTGTGAGGTGTCTGAGAGGTACAGGAAAGTCAACTGATGCCCAATACATCTTTCCCTCAGAAGTATTTATATACTAGTACTCAACTTCAAAAAGAAATTAAACTAGTAGCATTGAGTCTTTCAGTTAGCTGTTGGTAAAATTCACATATGAAGGGAGAGCCCCCCAAAACTGGAATTATCTTTTCGAGGGGCAAGCCCCTTGTAGTTGGTTGTGTTCTAGGACCCATTGGCATCAGTTGCCAGCTAGCATTGTTGTGAGAAACTGCATTTCACTTTAGTGAATATTTTTTTGGCAATTCTTTCCATCTGTTTGTTCATTTTATGATGGATGATTTACACAAGCAACCTGCCCGCACTACACTGAGTGTACAGCAGTTTTTGATCCAAAACAGCGTGACCCTAGTGATTCACCCTTCCTATTCACCTGATCTTGACTTTAGTTTGTTTGTTTCCCCAGATTAAAAAAGTCCTCAAAGGGAAACATTTTGATGATGTGGAAGAGATGAAACAAAAAACAGAAGTAGTTCTAGAAGGCATCAAAGTTGATGAGCTCAAAAACTGTTTGGAGCAGTTGTAAAAGTGTCGTGATAGGTGTATTGCATCAAATGGAGAGTACCTTGAAGGTGACTGAAGTTTAAACATGTGAGAGTAAACACACATTTTTTAATAAATAAATTCCTGTTTTTTGGTCCCCCCTTATATACACGCAAATAAAAACATCTACTTATAAGGTGTACCCACTTTCTGGAATTGTCTAGCCTTACCAAATAGAAGGAAATGAGTCACCTCTTCTCAGATGAGTTAGACTTTATTAATATATATGATTTGCCTAAATATAAGGCAAACACAAAGTGATTCCTCTATTTTTCCAAACTGAAGTGTCATAAAGATTTTTTTATTGACCATACAAGATGAATGACTCTAACAAATTAGATAAAATAGCCAAATATCTAGATATAATATTTAATTAAGTCAGTTATGAATAATGCATATTTTAAATCTTGCATATATGATATTTGATTTGCTTAGAAATCATGCTTTTTCCATATCAAAATTTCAGTGAACATTTTAAAAGCATTTTTTTCTCCATATACCCCTTCTGCATCTTTGCCTTCCATGTGATTAGAGCTCTTTCTACACTTAACTAATAGTTTTCCTGAACTATACATCTGTTTTGGTTGGTTGTGACACAGCACGGTCATATATATATGGTGAGATAACTGGAAATTACATTCTCATATATTTGGATAATAGTCTTTTCCAGTGCATTCTGTAGCATTTATTTGTGACTTTCATATTAAAACCATTTGACATGCTGCTTTTTAAAGTGGTCTCTGAGAAGATTGTTTACAACGATGTCAAAAACCAAGACTTTCATATAGTTTTTACTGACCTACTCTGACACTTTAGACATCTGTAACTAGCTATGATTGTGAATTTTTTTTAAGTCAGAGTCACTCTGTTGCCCAGGGCTGGAGTACAGTAGCACGCTCATGGCCACCACAGCCTCGACCTACTGGGTTCAGGTGATCCTTCCACCTCAACCTTCCACGTAGCTGGAACTACAGGCATGCACCACCACACCCAGCTAATTTCTTGATTTATTGTAGAGATGAGGTCTCGCCAAGTTGCCTGGGCTGGTCTCCAACCCCGTGAGCTCAGGCAATCCTCTCACCTCGGCCTTTCAAAGAGCTGGGATTATAGATGTGAGCCACTGCGCCTGGCCGTGAAATCTTCTTAATGTGTCTTTTGCCATGTGATATTTTGTTTTTGAAAAATAAAATAATTGTAAGAATGTGCTATGATATGAGACTCTTGGTAAGAACTAGAATACACATCAATCAATTTCCTGTTTTGTGGGGAGGGGGACAAAAGCTTTACATTTAGACCTAAACTGCAATGGAGAACTTGAAAAGTTTCATTCTTCCAGAAATATTTCCATTATTCTATTCTGTGTGTGTGTGTGTGTGTGTTTGTGTGTGTGTGTGTTTGTTAGTTTATTAACATCAGCCTGATCTTTGGTTTTTTTCGTCGGTCTGTTGCTCACTTAAGTATTCAGTAAGTATTCTTTGAGGGCATAGTATGTGTGAAATGAAAAAAAAAAATACTTCAAGTAGTTCATGATCTACAGGGAAATACAGAATTGAAATTCCCCAAGTAGCTCACGATCTGCAGGGAAATAGAGAATTTGATAATTATAATTTTAATAGTTAAATATCATGGACATAGTTGGTCTTGAGGTGTTTGGGGTTAAACACAGTTCATGTGGGGGTGTGTGGTACATGCACTCTCCACACACTTGCACATGCACCCATGCACCCACCTCCTAAGACACCACAGATGTCTGAGGATGAGGGTGATGGTGTTTCACAAAATGCTTCTTGGAGGAGGCATTGCTAGAGCTGAACCTGGAGGGATAAATACAGACTTGCGATCTGGAAAGAAGCTGGTGTGGAGGGTGTTGGGGGGAAGCCCAGGTGACTTAGGAAAACGTGAGCAATGTTTTATGACTGAAGTAGAGTCCCTCAGGGATGGTGATGGGAGATTTATTGGAAAGGCTGGTAGGAGACACACTGTAGAAAGCCTTGCTTGCACGTCTATACCGCATTCTGAAAGAAAGGTGAGCCTCATCACTTTATGTGACATGACAAAGAGAGACATGATCAGATTCATGTTGAACAAAGATCCCTCCAGCAATACTCTGAAAGGAGGACAGGAAGGGTATGGAACTGGAGACAGGATGATCGTCTCATGAGTGGGAATACAGTATGGCTTTCAGTAATAGTGATGTGGTTCATTTTGCTATTCTTTGTAGGTGTGTCAAAGCATTTAACCTTCATTTTGATCTAATATCGGTATATCTCAGAGCAAGGCCCAGAAGTCTGAGGGTTCCTCCACATCTGGTTAATATTCTTTCTTAAAAGGACAGAGGATTGCACAGTTTTTCTACAAAATTTTCTTAGGGCATATATATTTTCACATGTGCACACACATAAACATTTTTCACGTTCTTTTTTCCAAACTCGAAACCTCTGGATATTACAATAATTTTATTGTGTAAGCAATCACATTGTAGTTTATCAGAGCCAATACATTTCTCTGCCATGCCTTATGTTGTAAAATGATTTTGTTAATTTTTATACAAAATGGTGTAAAGTCTGCTTTCCAAATTAGAAGGTCAAGTTTAGAGCAAAAAATCAGGAGACGTTTTTAGGCCAACATTTTCTCTGTTCCCCAAAGTGGAAACCTACTTATACAATAGGAGAACAAATTAGCTTTCATGTCCAAGTACTGTCTGTTATTAGAATCATAAATCATAAAACATTGTGCAGAATAGAAACTACCATAAATACTCTTTCAAAACAATCGTTAAAACTTAATAATGCATTATTTTTTATCTAAGCTGAAAATTTAGAATGAATTTAAAAGTTTGAAGGCTCTCTTGTGCTAATCTTCACTACCCATTTTTTGCATCCAGATGTTGACCTCTACACCCTGAATTTTGTTCCTATCTCACTCCCCTCCACCCTGATGTAAATTCTGAGCAATTCTGAGAAGTATACCCTAATGATTTCATCTTGAAATATCCTTTTTTTCCCTGAACTTTCAGGGCAACTAATGTTGGTAAATACTTATTTGGCAATAAATCAAACTGTCTGGGACACCTTTTTCTATTTTAGTCTTGAATTGTTGGGATCTAGAATCAATAACAACAATTATCAATCTGCAGATTTTACAATTTATGATTGTTTCATGTTCCTAAAAATATCCTATGGTATTAAAAAAAGGAGAAAGTATTTTTTTTCTTTTTTATAGATAAGAAATTTAACACTCATCTATTAATTAATTCATTCAATAAATGACATGGGCTATAAAGAATAAGAAGACACATATTATTTTCCAAGGAGTTTAAAGTCTGATTGGAACTGAAATGTCCTGCTTGTGCTTCCATAGAATCTTCATGTTTTATTACGATTACTTATTTGCCCCTGTTTTCCATTGGTGCTTTCTCTTTCTCTCTCTCTCTCTCGCCACATACATACACATTATATATATATATATATATATATATATATACACATATATACGTATATACATATTTTTTTTAAGAGATAAGGTCTCACTATATTGCCATGTCTTGACCTCAAGCAATTCTCCTGCTTCAGCCTCCTGAAGTGCTGGGATTACCCAGAGCCTACTTTTGTCTATATTTTATGTCAGTAATGTCTTGTTTTCTCCCATATCATAGTGCCTTGCACAAACTAGATCTTCAACAAATATTTGTCAAATTAATACATGAGAGAATAAACTTTGAATCAGAAGATTTCAAGTCCTGCCCATTACATGTTGCATCACAATGCCTGGCATCTGATATTTTTATAACTTAAAAGTTCCATCTAGGAGTCAGCATTACGCAATGGTTAAAACATGAGCTTTGAAAAGAGTTATAATCGTAAATGTGTACTTTCAAATTTGCAAACTCTATAACTTTTTTTTAAGCTCTGTAACTTTAGATGAGTTACTTACACTTAAAACATGAATGTAATATGTACTTCATATAGTTGTGAAAAATAAATAATATAAAACTTCATTAATTTTTAAATCTTCAGTGTTTAAGACAAAGCCTTGTATGAAAAATGTGTTCAATCAATGTTTATAAAAATTAAGTATCTTTGTTAACAAAAGGAAAACGTACATTACTAAGGTCATCATGTTTATTATTAGAGGTGAGAATATTATAAGATGCTTTGGAGTTCTCCTTTAATTTTGGTTCCACTGTAAGTGGTTGGGTACTTTTTTACCCTGAAATATACTGAGTATTTTCTCACATGTTTTCTTTAGAGGAATTGTGAGTGTGTGAGTGTGTGTGTGTGTGTTAGGGGCAGATAAGTTTTGTTAGAAATCCTTATAAAATTGATTTTATAGATAATGAATCCAGTGATATGTTTTGTCTAGTGTGGAAGATGTTAAAAAATAAATAACTCTATGGCATTGACATCACGATACCACCTTAATTTCAAGTGAAGTCTTAATTACTGGGGTAGGAAGATCTCTCAGAGAAAGGAATCAACATAAAAATTTGAAAGAGGTGGACTTTTGCTAGGCTAATGTCACTTTTGTAATAAAAGTGAAGCAGGGCATTCAATCATAATCGTAATCATAATATTAATTATGAAGTCAGAAGGTAGAAGTAAAGGATGTTGAATGGCAAATTTTACTTTTTTTTTAATGTTTGTGACTTCCCTATAAGTACTATGATTCTCTGAGAGTGTTTCACAAACTTTAGTGAACGTTTCTCATCTCCACCATCTTTAACAACAACAACAGCAACACATTGATAGTGAATATTTACATAGTACTTATTTTGTAAGAGGTAATATTCTTAATGCTTCACATATATTAACTCTTTGAACCTTATTAAAAAGTCATGATTTAATTACAGCTGGCTTTCAAAATCCACAGATTCCTCATTCACAGATTCAGCATGGTTGGTTGAATCTACCAATTTGAAACCCAAGTACAAGGAGAGTGGACTGTAAGGGACTTGAACTTCTGAGGATTTGGATATCTGTAGGGATCCTGGAACTAATTCCTTGTAGATACTGAGGGACAAGTCTACTATTATTGTTAACACCATTTTACAGATGGAGAAACTAAG
>CAUYQG010155784.1:0-11401 GCA_963574415.1 Tarsius wallacei
GGCATGGTAGCGCGTGCCTGTAATTCTGGCTACTCGGAAGGCTGAGGTGGAAGGATCGCCGGAGCCCAGTGGGTCGAGGCTGCAGTGGCCGGGAGCGGCCACTGCACTCCAGTCTGGGCAACGGAGTTAGACTCCAACTAAAAAAAAAAAAAAAAAAAATCAAGAATCAAGAACATTATCACAAAATCAAAGCCTTTTCAGAGTCAAGTGATCCCCTAGAAGTAATCAACACTTTTTTTAGAGTTTTAAGATTAGCTCTTCCTCTCTACATAAACCAGAATCTCATAATTTTAAAAAACTGAAAGCATTTGAAAAAGAATAGTTATAAACATAAGCATTTAAAGGAGAAAAACGGTCTCTCTTCATTTTTTTCTGAATATCATTAGTTCTATTTTAGGATGTTATTTTGTGAGAAAGACTTTCAATTTCTCTATTATTTCCTATTAAATTATTTCTGTCTTGGCCTTATCATAGGAACATAAACAATATGCCAAAAACACTATGTTGGATACTACATGGCCGGAAAATTTCATAATGGCTGATAAAGATCATTATTTTCTATATTTAGCCCTTGTTCTGGCATTTACTTAAGAATAGATCTTATTCAAATATATATATGGAAGCAAATCAGTATCACTACCTTTCTCAAGGCCTACTTTTTATGAATACTTCATCAACAAGATAGAGTATCTCATGCAAGAAGTAACCACAGTGCCCAGCTTCAGACAATGAAAGGACTGCCTGAGCCCAGCAGGTTGAAGCTACAGTAGCCATGAGTGTGCCACTGCACTCCAGCCTGGGTGACACAGTAAGACCCCAAATAAAAAAAAGAAAAAAAAAATGCTGCACCAGAATATTGAGGTGTTCAATTTTTGGCTTCAAGTAAAGAATTACTAATTAATTACCTGATGCTTCTGCTTCACTTTGACTGCATGACAAGTCATCCAAACAAAGGTCAATAAGAAGGATCTGTCCAACATCAGTTACTACAGCTGCCACTCCAAAAAGCCATCGTAGACTTGGGTGTAAATGTTGAGTGCTTGCACTGGCTCCTCCATGATTAATTATAGGTTCAACAGCTGTTACCTAGAACACAGAATGTACTATTTGCTTTTCTTCTCCAAAGTGATAAAATACAACTAACAGCACAATAAACAATTTTTATAATAGATTTAAATATTACCAAATAGAGAATCACAAATTTGCATCTGACACTTGTGAATCCAAATATAATGAAATCTCCAAATATATTAGGAATTACATCATTGTTCAACATATTAAAAATATGCAGTTGGAATAATGACTACTGTTTACTAAGAGCTTACTATGTGCCAGGCATTGTGTTAACTGGCTCATTTAATGATCATAATATCCCTTTGACATTGAACTCTATGTAATTATCTGTTTAAAGATGAAATAACCTGAGGCTTAGAAAGTTAGCCAAGTTACTCAAGTCATATAATCATTAAGTATAAAATTCAAACCTAAATTGCCCTCATTTTAAAGCTCTTAACCAGCCACTCTAGGATTACACAGCTTCTAAGAATAAACACAAATCATTCCAGAAACATTTACTGTGGCAGTGACTGGATCACTGACACTTAAGAATTTGAATTAAAGAATATATACTTTAGCTACTTTATAGAGTTCACACTTTCCTCTTCATCTCATGAGTCAAATTTTAAATGTCTGTACCTAATCATCTATATTTTATTTTTAAAAACTTAGCTTTCTGTTTGTTTCCTGTTAATTCATAAAAATTAATTAAGCATGATATAGGATGGTAAAATGTTTGGTGATTTCTACTATAATACAAGGTTGAATATCCTAAATACAAAAATCAAAAATTTTAAACACTTCTGGTCTCAAGCATTTTGGATAAAGGATTAGCAACCTGTATTGATGAACGTCCTAAAAAGAAAAAAAAATCTGGCAGTCAGTGGTTTATGAGTTAATAAGATTAAAAGTTTTTTTTTTTTTTCCAGGCTTTAACTTACTATTACAGACAAAAGTCTGGCTCTTTCTCTGTATCATTAGTATACAAAACATTACAAAGTGTTTCTAATTCTGAAATCTGTAACTCCATCATTTTCTTCCTTTTCTAATTATTAAAATAATGTCTATAAATGCTAAAGCATATTCTCTTCAGATCCCCAGTGAAGGGTATTGAATCTCAGTTTGTATTCCTCATACAAAAACTATATGAAGTGATTAATAATGCTATCTTAATTTTAGAAGGCAGTTAAAATCATATTTAGGAGGGGATACTATACCCTAGCCAAAAAATAGCTAAGCTAGCTGAACTTCCTTTGAAGCTATCTAACACTATTCTCCCAAACTTTTCTTTATTCTACATTCTCTCTTCCATATGATACCAAGCATCCACTCAATTGAGCAACCAGTTCAAGAACCTTGTTTCTTCTCAATTACTCATCCAAGTGATTGATGAGTTCTGTCCAAGTTCCCTTCTGAATATATTTTCAGTTTCACCCATCCTCTTCACTTCTACAGCCATTTCCTTAGTTCAGGTCCTCACCATTATATACCCAACCTACAAGTCTCCTTGTTTCTATTCTCACAGTACTCTCTCTGATCCAATCCAAGGACATTTTTTAACACAAGAGTTCTTAAGACTTAAAATTACTTCACCATAGACTACAGAAGGAGGTTCCTAATTAAAAACAAAGCCATTCACAATCTGAATCCTCATCATTTCTTGTCCCTACTTCCTCCTTCCCCATGCTCCCATGCTAAATTAAGTCTAGCTTCCTGAATGCTCCATGTACTGTTGCTTTTTTCCATGCATTTTTAAACCTAAAATGTCCAACTCTTTTCAGTAGAAATTACCCAGATGTTCTCCATGTTCCAAGTGCTTAAATTTATCCAAGTATTTACTATTTCTATGTTATAATCTTATTTGTCTGTCTTCTTCTACTAGGACTATAAGCTTTTTAAAAGCACAAACCAAGTTCAATTAATCTATTTATCCCCAGAATCTAGCACATTTTCCATACTACTCCAAGACAATAGTCTCAAATTAAAAGATAAAAAAAATTTTTTTTAAATTCCAGAATAATGAATACATTTCAAAAAACACAACTAGAGACAAGAACAAGACTCAGATGTTATTTTTCACAAAAAGAGTATTAGAACGTTAGATGTCACTGCTGTTCTTACTTTGGAATTTTTAAATCAAGAACAAGAAAGTTGTATTTTAAATGTTAAGTTCCTTAGATAAAAATATCATCTTTAACCTCCTTTTTATTCTGAACTTTTTACTGAAGAATAACACATTTACATAAAATTACACTAATGATAAACGTACAGTACAGTGAATTTTCAGAAAGTAAACACACCTGTGTAACCAGCAGGGGTTCGGTTATAAAAGCAGAATGTCCAGGTATCTTAACCAGTACCTACCCTTCCAGGAAGAACAACTGCTTTAATCACTCTTGATATTCCAAGGTCATAAAGACAGAGAACACTTCCCTCTGCTTCTTCCAGACCTACTAACAAACCAGTTCTCTTTTGCCAAGAGAATACTTTCACGGCTAGAACTGTAGGAGGCTGTTCATTTAGACCACTGAATCTATATGCAGACAATCGCTCTCCAGTTATAGAGTTTACTACCTCAAGTTGTGGACCATAAGCTAAGCAAGCAAGTCCAGTTTTCCCTAGAATAAAAGAAAAAAAAAAGCAAAATTAGTGCTTATTATTGTATGTACACAACAAAATAAGCTCTCTTACACATATATATGTATACAACATATACCTCATTACACAAAACTTTACATATTATCCCCAAACTGAAATTTAAGCACTTACAGAACAGAGTGATCTTCAAATAAGTAAAATAAACTGAGCAACTATTATTACAATAATAATAATAAAGTAATCATTCAGGTAAAGGAACCATGCTACATGTTTAAATACATTCTCTCATTTATTTCTCACTATACCTCAATACAGAGATAAAATAACTAAACCTTAATACAGTTTAATCTGTCCAAAGTCACAGTTACAAAGTAACAGAACCAGAATTAGATCCCAAGTCTAACTCTAACACTCTATTACATTATACCTTAAAAGACTTAAACTAGCAGCTACAGCTAGTTTATAAAATATAACACATAATTCTATTCCTAAAGAGTTCACAATCTAATTGACAAGACATAACTAGCATCATAATAAGAAATTATCAGAACCCCTTCCTTCTCAGCCTACTAGTCATGTTTGGATTTTATTCTGCCTGCAATGTAGTCAACAGAGGGTCTAAAGCAGGTCAGTGACAATCTGATTTATGTTTTTAAATGTTACTTCAGCTGCTAAGCTAAGAATGGACAACAAAGGGAGCACAGAGTAGAAGCACGGAGAAGATGACACCTGACTCATAACTATGGAAAGAGAAAAGTAGATTGACTGGAGGTTAATCTTAGTGGTAGAATGAATAGAATTAGCTTGCTGAGGAATTCAATTTGGGGAGGTGAATAAAAGAAAAGAATTAAAAGTGGACCCTTAATTTTTGCTTGAGCAACCAGATGAATGGTGATAACTTTTACTACAAAATTTGAGATGTCCACCATGCATCCACACAGATAGTTGAATACACTAATTTACAGCTGAGGGAGGCTACATAATTTAAGAAAGCAGCACGGTATAGTAGGGACCCAGAGTGCCAAGGTTCAAAGCTGTTTTCTGACACTTGCTATCTGTGTAAATGGAATCAAGTTACTTAACCTATTTGATTCTCAGCTACAAAGAACAGTGCCTATTTAGAAGTTTTATACCTACCTCATTACAGTGCCTGAAACACAGAAAGTACCATTGTTACCATTAATATTCAAGAGAATAGCACTGTAAATAGCTAAATGATACATACACTTTTCTGCCTGCATGCTAAGATGACTATAAAACTTATTTTCAAAAAAACCTTCTGCTATATCTTTCGTTAGACTGAAATCTATAATATAAATGTTTCTTCAGTATGGTTCTCGGCTATCTCACACAATCTAAACTACATGTTAAGATCTTGCTCGAATTAATGGAATTAGGAAATAAGACTCTGAAAACTTTTTATCATCCAGGGTCCTACAACCATATTTTTCTATTCATGAAATTGTTCAGGTTCTAAGCCAAATGCATCACCAATAAACGTACCAATTATTAAAAAAAAAGCAGTTGTATGTTATTTCTACTTCTGAAATATAGATACTCAATACTAAAAGATACAAAACGTGAGAATTTTAGTAAGAAAAATAAATCAAGTATAATTCTCCAATCAGAGGGGGAACTGATGATGTGTTCAACAGTTTGAGGATGTCACATATGTAGCTGTAAATGTTATTCATTTATATAAGACCAGTCTACAAATCAATCATATTAGTAAATGTTTAGCAACATTTCTTTTACCTGCAGCAAATTTCCCATGAAGTACAGATTCTACTGTTATTTCGTCTTCTCCAAGAGCTTTAATAGTCACTTGTGGGAAGTGCAGAAGATCACTAGTCACTTGCGCAGTTAAGTCTCGCATACTTCCACTGTAAATATTTTTAAAAGATAATATTATTATGACCAATTTGTACTATAATATAGTTTATTATCTCCAGCCAGGAAAAAAAGAAAAGACACCACATAAAAATAATGCAAAACTAAAATCTGGTTACAAAATAAATACTATGTATATCTGGGTCCTAGGTATTCTCTCCTAAGAAAATATTTCCCAAACAGCTTTAGGAAAGTAAAGAGTCATTAAGTTCTTTAAAAACTGGCTCCGTGTACTTCATCTTATTGTCTAGCCTACTTGCAAAGAATACTTCAACCCCCAAAACAGGGAAAACTGGTTGATATATTTTAGAAAAATGAGCTCTTTAGTAAAAGGGGAAAAAGTCCATGAAAAAAATGTCCAAGTCCACAGAAACTTCAGAAATTGAGTTTACCATATGTTTTTCACTGGATAGAAAAAGTCTAAGATTGTCTTTAATCTCTAATTTGCAGAAGTCTATATTCCCTGAATGAGCCCTCCCATTATAAACAACCAAAAATGCTGGTTAAAACATAAAAGTATCTTTCCGAATGAATGAGTTGGCAAAGCTAAAAGCAAAGAGAACATAGGAATTCTGGGAGACCTGGCTTTGGTCTTGAAGGCTAGCTAGCAAATTCAATCCTGGGGACTCTGATCTTGTTTTGAGCAATCCAAGATTCACAGAGGCAAAGATAAAGCCTAGGGTGAATAGAACTAATAAGAGCTTCCCCTCACTACCATTAAATTCCATGGGGCTATATATCATCACCCTAAAGGTGAGCAAGAGAAACACCCACTGTACAGAATGGGAAATAACAAAGCTATCCACCTTGCCCATGGCTCTGAGTCTCTACTCAGAAATATAACATTTTCTTTCGCACAAATCGTGGCCAGAATTCAAGGTAGGCGATATGAAAACCTCCAAAGGAAGACTTTATTATGAGGTATTCTCAGGTTGGTAATGCTCCAAGAAACCCACAAACACAATCACATATCCTCTGGAATCGCAAAGTCGAAACTACAAAGAAAAACTACACAAGGATACAAGATCAACAACAGCAAAATCAGACTATCAAAGACTTCAGATACTGAAATGACAAAGAACAGAAAATAAATTTCTAATATATTTATGGAAAGTAAAGATTTTGCTTGATAATGAGGAAGAAACTGTAAAAGTTAAAAATAAAAATGATCAAGTAATTTTGAAAACACAGTAAGTTCAAAAAATTAAAAATGAAATAAAGTTTAAAACTCAATGGGGAAAAAATTCAGTGGAGCATTGAGAATGAATCACAGCTACATGTAACAATACGAATGGTCAAGCTATATTATTAAACAAAACAGCAAAAAAAATGCAGAATGACTATACTTATATAATGTTAAAAAGACAATCAAAACTAAAACAATATTGCCTAAGAACACAAACATGTGGCAAAACTATTTTTTAAAAAAAGGAAAAAATGGCCAGGCACAGTGGCTCAAGCCTGTAATCCCAGCACTTTGGGAGGCCGAGGTGAGAGCACTGCCTGAGCCCAAGGGTAGACCAGTCGGGGCAAGTTAGGAAGACCTCATCTCTACAATACATCAAAAATTAGCAGGGCATGGTAGCGTGTGCCTGTAGTTCCAGCTACTTGGAAGGCTGAGGCGGAAGGATCGCTGGAGCCCAGCAGGTCGACGCTGGGGTGGCCGTGAGTATGCCACAGCACTCCAGCCTGGACAACAGAATGAGACTCCAACTCAAAAAAAAAAAAAAAAAAAAGACAAATTGTCTATTTGATGCAAAAATGACAGCAATATACTGAGTTTATAACAAACTTCCAAGCAATACTATAATACTGTTAGAAGATAAACCATAATAATTTAGAGATTTCTGTAAACTCTAAAACAACCACATAACACACAAAGATATAGTTAATAAGCCAATGAAAGAGGTAAAAATACTTAAATCAAAAGATGGCCCAAACAAAGAGAAAAATAAATGGGACAAATAAAAAGTAGGAATATGATAGATTTAAACCTAACCAAATTACATCAATAATCATATTAAATGACCTAAAATACCAATGAAAAAGCAGACTCAGTTTAAATAAAAAGACTAGAAAAGGTTTAAAGTAAAATGATGAAAGCCATACCATGCTAACACTAATTTAATAAGCTGGAGCAGTTGTATTAACATCAAAATATGATTCAGAGCAAATATTACTAGGTTGATAAAGAGGGTCATTTCATAAGGTTAAAGAGGTCAATTCAACAAGAATTAACAATCCTGAATACTTATGTATCTAATAGTAAAACTTCAAAATACATGAAGCAAAAACCTGATAGAATTGAAAGAAGAAAGGCCGGGCACTATGGCTCATGCCTGTGATCCCACCCACCTCTTTGGGAGGCTGAGGCGAGAGGATTGCCAGAGCCCCCAGGTTAAAGACTAGCCTGGGCAACAAGGTGAGGCCTCGTTTATACAATAAAACAAAAAAATCAGCTAGGCGTGGTGGCCCGTGCCTGTAGTTCCAGCTACCCCAAAGGCTGAAGTAGAAGGATAGCGTGAACCTAGCAGGTCGAGGCTGAGGTAGCCATGAGCAGAGTGCCACTGTACTTCAGCCTGGGTGACAGAGTGAGACTCCGACTCAAAAAAAAAAAAAAAAAAAAAACTGAAAGAAAAAGACATACAAATTCACAAGTAAGTGAAGATTTCAACACTCTTCTCTCCATAACTGGTAGAGCAATTAGACAGAAAACAACACTACCAGCCTACTGGATCCAACTGATTATTTAAAGAACAGTCTACCCAACAGTAAGACTACACATTCTTTTCAAAGGCACACAGATAATTTACCTAGACAGACCATATTCTGGGCCATAAAAGAAGTCTCAAATGGAAAAAGATTCAAATGTTAAAGTATATATGATTTGTATGATCAATAACAGAAACTTTTGGAAAATTTTCAAGTATTTGAACATGAAACAACACATGTCTAAATGACCCAAGGATCAAAGAAGAAATAAAAAAAGGAAATAAAAAGTACTTTGAACTGAATGAAAATATGACATATTAAAATTTGTGGTAGCCGGGCACGGTGGCTCATGCCTGTAATCCTAGCACTCTGGGAGGCAAGAGGACTGCCTGAGCCCAGAGGTTCGAGACCAGCCTGGGTAACTTGGGGAGACTCATCTCTATAGTAAGTCAAAAAAAATTAGCTGGGCATGGTGGTGTGCGCCTGTGGTTCCAGCTACTTGGAAGGCTGAGATGAAAGGATCGCCTGAGCCCAGCAGGTTGAGGCTGTGGTGGCCATCAGCGGGCCACTGCACTCCAGCCTGGGCGACACAGTGAGACTACGACTCAAAAAATAAAAAAATAAAATATGTGAGATACAGCTAAGGCAGTGCTTAGAGAGGAATTTATAGCACTAATACCTATAAGATCTCATATCAATAACCTAAGCTTCTACCTTAAGAAACTAGAAAAAGAGTCAATTAAATCCAACATAACCAAAAGAAAGAGTTGAAATCAAAAACAGAAAAGAAAAAAAGTGAAATAAAAAACTGATTTTCGAGAAGATAAAAAATACCGTATTAACACAGAAATATATGAAAGCAAGGAGATCAAAAAATAAACGATTTTACTCATGACAAAGATAAACATTTCAAAATCATTGTGAAAATTATAAACTTTTAATAATGTCCTGACACAATTTAGCTATCCGTTCTGAAAAAATAGATCCCTTCCTCAACATGATTCAGAAATAGAAAATTATAGATGGATGAAATAGTCCAACACCCCCCAAAGGGGAAGCTATTATCTATGAAGCAACTTCTATGTACCAGGAATTAATCAGACTTTAAAATCTTTAGAAAGAATTAATACCACATCTGTCTTGTGGTTTCAGGGACCACACCTCATCTTTATACCATCATTCTAAGACGTATAGCACAACACATTTTTTTTTTTGAGTTGGAGTCTCACTCTTGCCCAGGCTGGAGTGCAGTGGCACACCAGCATCAGGCCAACCCAGCATCGACCTGTCAGGCTCCAGCGATCCTGCTGCCTCAGCCTTCCAAGTAGCCAGAACTACAGGCGCGCACTACCACACCCAGTTAATTTTTAATTTTTTTATTGTAGAGAAGAGGTCTTGCCAAGTTGCCTGGGCTGGTCTCGAACCTGCGGGTTCTGGCAATCTACTCACCTCGGCCTCCCAAAGTGCTGGGATTACTACAGGCTGAGCCACTGAGCCCAGTTCATGCTACTATTTAAGGAAAAAAATTCCTTTAATCCAAAAGACAATATACCATTAGAAGTGAAAATTGACTCAAGAAAATGAAAATTTTTCTTTGTGGGAAGGACAATGGTCTAGAAAGAATGTTTTAAATGAAGGGTAAGAGATGGCAATTTGACTTGTTAACAAATCCCAAGACATGAGAACTTTTAAACAGTAAATGAGAATTTTAAAGGGGGATGGAAAGCACTTAAAATTGAATTTATATAAGCCCACAGTTAACCTAAAATAAAAAGAATCAGAATGTTTTATGAAACATTTGTAATCTTGAATTTACCAGTGAGTAGGTTCATCATAATATTCTTTGATACCTTATGCTGAAATAATTCAATATGTACTTATTGTATTAATCCATGAAAAACGGAACCTAGATCTGTATGGACCATGGGCTAATACAATTTTTATATTTTCAAGCATTAAAAGGTTTCATGCACCCCTGTAGATCTGGCCTATGCCCGAATTATCCCCCCCCCCCAAATTAACACCATAACAATGTTAAATCAGTACTATCCTTGGAAATTTAGAAATTAAAGGTTATAACTTTGAAGTGTTAAAGCTGCTCAACTTTCTTAGGGATCTCCTTCTCTTGCCTCCCACATTCAACGAATAACCAGTTCATCATTCTGAGTCTATTTCTGAATTCATTCAACCAAAACTGAAATGCTTACTGTATCCTAAAATGCTAGATGCACAAAAATGAAATGCTGAATCCACATCACCCTCTCTACCTTTCATATCATATACCTTCTATGTTCCCCTATCTTTATCGCATCCCCCTTCTTTATTAAATTGTTTCTTAGGATTAGAAGAAAAATTTTAATTCAATTCTGAGTCCTGTATAATTAAACTTGACTTCTACATAGCCAAAGAAATTTGCTCCATTAGTTCCACTAGAATTAGAGCAGTGTTCTCAAACTTCCATAATATATCAAGGCCTACCTCAAAAAGGAAAAAACTTTTCTCAAAGCCCTTAGTATCTGCAAAGTAATGATTTGTGCAATAATCACAGGTCCCATAGAGAGAACTAGAAAGGGCACAAACTGAATTAGACAGAAATGGCTTTAAATCCAGGTTCTACCACTTACTAATACACGTAGTCTTGTACTTAACCTTCTGTCTTCCTTTCTTTCACACCCAAGCTTCTAGAAAAGGGGAGTATTCATCTCTCCAGAATTGTCATGGGGCCCAACACAAGAATTCAAAACAATGAATGAAATAAAGTTTTTCAAATCTATAAGGTAGAATTTGAATCTATAAGGCAAAAATTGGCTTTAAGACTTCTCACATTAAAGCACACTGAAGAGAACTTTTTTTTTTTTTTGAGTTGGAGTCTCACTCTGTCACCCAGACTGGAGTGCAGTGGCTACTCCCAGCCACTGCAGTCGACCTGCTGGGCTCCGGCGAGCCTTCCACCTCAGCCTTCCAAGTAGCTGGAACTACAGGCATGCGCTACCACGCCCGGCTGATTTTTGATTTATTGTAGAGATGAGGTCTCGCCAAGTTGCCCAGGCTGGTCTCAAACCCGCGGGCTCCGGCAATCCACTCACCTCAAACTCCCCAAGCGAGGGATTACAGGCTGAGCCACCGAGCCCGGCAACATGTTTAA
>CAUYQG010155785.1:0-21787 GCA_963574415.1 Tarsius wallacei
ACCCTTACTGCTTGGGAGTTTTAAGTCACACATACCAGAGATCATTTTTAAACTAAGAATGCCTTAGTTGATGGATGTGATTAATAGTAGGCAGAATTTTGATTCTATAAAATGCTTGAAACTAATTGACTAAACAACAACAAAAAAGTCTGGTCAATAAAAAAACTTTTATTATCATCAACATTTCATATTTTGTAAAAGGATATTTCTAGCCTTACTAGCTGGACATGCTTGGTTCCAGACATGAGGAAACTGAATGATCAACTGTCTCCTTCTCAACCCCTGTTCCCTAGAATGATGGTAACTGCAGGACTCAGTGAAACATTGGCTGCCAACATCAGCATTGTGGATCTAATTATATGTATAGTAGCTATATAATTATAAGTTATTATAATTAGTTATTATATATTAACTATTAACTATGTGTTATAGATCAACCATATGTTATATATTAGTTATATAACTATAACTACTTATATATAATTCTAACTTATTAAAACTAATTGTAATGAATTACTTATAATTAGTTATTATATATTAACTATCCATATGCAGAAAGCATATCTGAGGTAATCTCTGATTATCCGATGATTTTACCCTCTAGAAAAGTGACTCTCATAGAGGGAAAATGAATGGTTGAGAAGAACTGTTTAAATCTTTGGGGGAGAGTCTATTCAAACTGTCTGAGATCCCTGGGAGATTTTGATTTATCCTCCAATTTTTCTTGGGAATAATAGCAGCAAAATACAGGCTACTAATAGTAGTTTTGTGCACATTTAAACAAAATCATAGCAGAAATTTAGAAGATAAAGGAGAATATCAAGACTTTATATAGGCCACCCTCGTCACCCTATTCCCACCTGACTCCATGAAAGATGAGGCTTTGAAAATTTGATTTCTTAGAGATCAAATTGAATCACAATTTTAGAGGAGCTACAGTGAACAAAGCAGTTAAAACCTGGCTTTCACATGAGGTGCAGGTTTTTCAGATGCTACTCATAGAGAGCACTATTCCCTGTGTTGCTTGTTTGTTGTATGTGTGTGCATATCTCTTTCTCTATGTGTGTGTGTATGTGTGTGCACACCTATGCATATCCATTGATCTAACTCTAATATACCTATTCTAGGAAGACTGGTCACACACATGCTTTTTCTGAAAATCACAAGAAGTATTTTCAGCTGCATTCTTAAAATTTTTCTTTATTCTTTATCATTTACTTTAGTGAGAATTTCATGATTGTAAAACTAATGAGTGAAGCAATTTTATCTTGTGATATTATGTGGAAATGTCATAAAATCAAAGTTCTTCACTAATATTGTTTTCAAAATATTTTTTTCGAGAAAATAATGTCTTTATAGCAAAAGATAATATGATATTAACAAATGTTTACAGTTTGTTGGAATTTAAATATCTATTTTAATAGTACTATTAAACTTTAGGACACTTAAATAAACAAGTTTCTCTGTTATTTGATGCTGGCTTCCTTAGCTAGGAGGAAACTCATCCCAAACTGTCCAGTCATTGCTCAGTAGCCTTTGCCTCATATACTAATGTGTTGCATGTCACAAAGGAAATCTAGAGAATCATGTCAGATCTCGATTTCAATTAGCTAGGAGAGGATGATTAGACAATTGTGAGCTTACAATAAATACAAAAATCATATGATTAAAACATGTACTAAATATTTGAGACAAACTTACATACTGTGTCATGCCAGTGGCATTAAGAGTTGTATTTTTTCTCAAACTCATGCTCTGAAGCCTCTTTAGATTCCTACTGATGGCTGGAATCTCAATCATTCATGGGAAGAGCTATACACATGGCATTCCAAGTTTATGTTTTTAAAAAATCCTTTAAAGAGTTGAATTTCAGTTCAGTGTAATAAGGAACTTTCTGCTGGTTGGAACCAATATAAAAATGAAAGTGAATACCTTGAACAATAATGTGTTTTCTATTATTAGAGCAGTACAAATATAGTCTGATTGAAGCCCTGGTAGACGTTACTGTAGAAATTCAGTTAATCCTGAATTTTTTTTTTTTTTTTTGAGTTGGAGTCTCACTCTGTCGCCCAGACTGGAGTGCAGTGGCACGCTCCCAGCCACCGCAGCCTCGACCTGCTGGGCTCCAGCGATCCTTCCGCCTCAGTCTTCCAAGGAGCTGGAACTACAGGTGAGCGCTACCACACCCGGCTAATTTTTGATTTATTACAGAGATGAGGTCTTGCCAAGTTGCCCGAGCGGGCCTCGAACCGGCGGGCTCAGGCAATCCACTCACCTCGGCCTCCCAAAGTGCTGGGATTACAGGCTGAACCACCGAGCCCGACTCTGAATTTTTTTTTTTTTAATCTTGGTTTTAGGATTACAATCTTCGAAAAAAGTTTTAAAGTCAATGATTAAAATGATTTTTAAAGCATATTTCCTTTGTCCTCAGTTTTCCCAACCAAGTTTTAGGCACCTAAATTACTAAAATTCTATGATTATTAGATTTATGAATATGTTATATTTAGATACTACTTCAAAAATGGACATTTAATATTTAACATTAATTAATGTAATTATAACATTATATTACATACCTCCTAGTTATGTAATTTATGTATCACTTGCACCCATTCCCTGGTTTTGTTCTAAAGCTCTTTTAAAACATTCTTCTCTTTTTTCCAGAATTTATGTGGTCCATACATTCATGGGTCATTTTTGACCTGTGAAGTTGACTAAATACATAAATCTTGTCTTCTTACTAATTTAAAGTTCACAAATTATTGCTAATTCAAGCCATCATCTCTAACTTTGAGCTATGTCTAAGATATTTTATTTTATAAAAAATTGCTGAATTATATAATTCTCAAAAGATTAACTATATTCATTGTTGCCTTTATAGATATGGTCTTTTACATATGGATTATTTTACTTAAATATTGATTGTGAAGACAAATAAAAATTTTTATTTTTGTAAAAAAATATCAATCTCTCATTTAAAATTTGTGAGATTAAAAAATAATAAAAATAAAATAAAAATTGTGAGATTGCGTTAGGTCTAGTTTACTTATAGTCTCTATATTCAAAATGTTTATAAGGAAATTTTATTATATAGAAAATGTAACCTGGCAGGGCACAGAGGTCCACACCTATAATCCCAGGACTTTGGGAAGCTTAGGTAAGCGGATTGCTTGAGCCCAGGAGCTCAAGACCAGCCTGGGCAACATAGTGAGAACTCATCTCTATGAAAAGAAAAAAATTTTGAAATTAGCTGGTTATGGTGGTACACACAGGTAGTCCTAGCTACTCAAGAGATTGAGATGCAAGGATCGCCTGAGCCCAAGAGGTCGGGGCCGTGGTACACTGTAATTGCACCACTACATTTCAGACTGGTTGAAAGACTGAGAACTTGCCTAAAAAAAAAAAAAAAAAAGAAAGAAAGAAAATACAATCCTGCAGTATAAAGGAGGCTACTTTAAAAATCAAGAAGAGCTAGTCTCACATAAACAATATAGTTGCAATCACCAATAATTCTTTGTTATTAAACTTTAACCTTACAGCGAAATTATTCTAACTTAATAAACTTAATAATAATAAGTTGTTTTAAGCTACCATGACTTTAAGTTCAGTTGTATAAAGAATTAAATTCTGTTATTTTAAAACCTTTTTAAATTAAATTGCCCTAGTGTTTGAATACTTAAGTCTGTATCACAGTTTCAGGAGAGGGCTTTATCTTCTAGCTATTCTGTGCAAAACTGTCCTATTTCTATTTGCTTTGGGATAAGTGGGTCCCACAGAAGTGGCAGTGAAATGTTCTAAGAGGATAATTATTTTTGAAATAATTTTTTAAAATCAATGATTCAAGTTATTTTTAAAGCACATTTCTTCTTTGTTCTGAGTTTTCCCAAACAAGTTTTAGGCACCTATGCTATTATTCAGCCTTTTATTTAGAAATAGAGCACATTTAATAACACTCAGAACAAGCGAAAAGAATGCTCAGTGTCTTGAAGTTAGACTAGGGGGAGAACCCTCCAGAAAATACTTGCAGGAAATATGCTAAAGTTTGACACCTGGCATTCTATGTGCTTTAATTTTACAGACTGGAATCCACTAGTCAGTTACTAATGGACCATAAGGTCTAATACAATGTAGGGTACCCTCTAGGTAAATCATTGTGAACTCAAAGTGCCAACTATTTGCATATTGACTGAAATTAAACTCCACAACCATTTCCTGAAAGAATAATGACATCTGTATCATTTGAAAATGACTTAGAATGACTCTTCTCAGTTTGCAAATTATCTAAGGTATCCTGTCTCAGATGAGTGTACACACACAGATGTCATCATGCCAGTCTCACTTGTATAAGGGCCTCAGATACTGACATGTGGACAATCTGTATAATTAGCTAAATTATCTTCTTCAGCTTCATGCATTCTCGCAAAAATGTACTTAGACTGAAGATGGCTCTGGATCACAGGCAAGAGCCAGAATATAATAAATTTGGCTACATCTCTCAACTTTTCCTAATAGCTAAATGCAACGTACAGAGGAAGACTTCCCCATCATCCTCAATTTCATTAAGTCACTTTCTGAATTTCTCTTTAGCTTTTCATATAAAATAAAACTTTAATCATCATGTAATTAAGCTTTCACACATCATTGTAACTAAGCAAACTCCATCTTTCTCTGTGTTTATTGCTTTTTATACCTTAAGTTTAACATTAGTTTCTAACTAGCCTAAGTCAGAGCAAAATGAGTTATAGTTTTCAAAAGTTCTGTTTGAAAAACTAACAAACAAAGCTTCTTTCTAGTTTACTGTTAAAGTTCATTTTCATTAAACTTACTTGAAACCGGTAAAAGGTGCCATCATCCTTGAGTGTGAGGACGTGATCTGAGATGGGAAAGAAGTAGCCATGAGCTGCCATTAATGTTCCCAAATGGAGCGCCTCCACTGTTGCATGAATACAAAGAAAGAAAGAACATAGAAAAGCTTTTTAAATGTATTGATTTACAGGAGTGCAACATGGTTCTGGTTCTTTTAGAGCACATGCAGGGCATTCTGAAAACCTGGCTTTGCAATTTTTCTTCTTTTTCAGCCCTTTCACACAGGTATTAAGATAAATCTGGTTCCTGGTAGTGACGGCAGTGACCAGCCTCATCCTATGGTAACCAGTCAGTGAGATGATCAAATTACAGAACACTGAAATTTCAGAAGATCAAATTACAGAACACTGATGGTTCAGAAGGTCCTTCTGAATCTTCAGAATCTGTCTCCCTCATTTTATAGACGGGACATGTATTCGCTTTGTGTTAATGTTCTCCTGCGAAAATAATTCTATTGGCATTTATATAGCAGTTGAACTTTTAAAAGTTTTTACTTGTATCACCCCTTTCACGGTATTATGGATACAGAATACAATCAGCAATATTTCTAATGATACGGGCCATTATTTCATGTTAACAGGAAATATTAAGGCATTGAGGACTGGGACGGCTGCACTATTGAGTCTACAGGCCTGTGATTTCCAGAATGTTCTAGCTTTCACTAGTCTATACAGTATGCTAGATATGGACTAGGAAGTGGTTTATTTGACAATTAAAACATTGTAGTCACAATGTAAAATTGAATACTCATGCTCCTTTTATAGCAGCCAACAATTTCTTTCAACAATGAGGTTATTAAAATGTGGTCGATAGAGTTACTACTACATTTATGCAGGGGCAACACAAAGTTTGCTAATTTGAAGTCTAGAAAATATGAAACTATGCAAAATAGTTTTCTAGTCCAACATAATGGTATTGTATACTGACATCCCTCAGTATTCCCAAGGGATCAATTCCAGGGAGGATGCCCAAATCCCCCAGTCTGCTCTCTGAATCTGAGGGCACGAAACTGCAGATAAAGACCAATTGTATATAGCAAATACCAAAAACATTAGGTTTGCTTATATGTCCCTACATAGGGTTCATTTATAGATTCATTTAGTTCTTAGACAAGTGGCTAAAATGGTTCTATCACTCTAGGATTCTCACAGCAGTCCCAGGATTTTGTGGACCTGTCTACATCTCCAGTCATCAATCATGGGTAGTTTCACATCTCATCAAGAACTGAGTCACCAAGCAGAAAGCTATGACATAGCTGAGTGTAAGAATCTCCTTTCCTCCCTTCCCCCTATGCCTACATAAATAATCATTTGTACTTAAATTTTTATCTGACATGGGGTATTCTGGTGCTCCTTGGAATTGTTATCTACAATCTTGCAAACATGTCAATTGATAATCTCTACCTCTGGTTTCTCGATACTTTGTTTTTGCTGATAATAAAGAATGACTACCAGTCATTCACCTTACCGTGTCTTTGGAAGACTGATATTAAGTGCCCCTGTCAACTTCTCTCAATACCCAATCAAGTCTTTTTCTGCATAGAACATTGTTTTCATACAAAGGAGCATGCTTTTTCATTAATTTTGTGTGGTGCTAGGGTGTCACTGTGGGAAGAACAAGAACTTTGGAGACATCCACTATCTTTTGTTACCTACATTCTCCGTGTCTTTCCATCTATTACTAAAGGTCATAAACCCACCTTGCAAATTTGGTGTGAGAATAACATAAGAATACATGTAATGAAGTTGGAACAGTGCCTCCTGTACAGTAGATACTCAGCATATGGTAGCTATTGTGCTTTATTATTTACCCACTGAATGATTTTTCCTTTTCATCCAAGTTATTTTCAGAGAATCCACTTCCATAAATTTGCCTTCAACTAGGTTGAGTGAATAACACCAAACAAAAAGACATAATAAATATTTGAGGTGATAGATAAGCTAACTATTCTGATTTGATCATTGTGCATTTCATGCCTCAAAATGTTACTCTGTACTCTACATACGAAAAACTAGACTTAATGAGGGAAGCGGACAGTCCTGAACTGCTACGACCATCTTCTTATTTTTTGGATTGTCTATAAAATTAAAATGGTAAGAGGATCCAAGAGGCCTGGCCAAGTTCTGAGTCCTGGAACCCACTGTGAAGGGGTGAAGGACTTGCCATCCCCAAATATGCCAGACTGGTATATTGATTTTTTCAAGTGAAAACATTGGATAAATTATAGTTTCGGAAAAGGCAAGCTGATCTGTCTCTTCTTGTGGGCAGTAAGCCATAAAAATTCCTCTGGAAGGGTTACTCTGCCCAAACCAGGGCGAAAAAATAGCCCCTTTCACTGGAAACTGGAACTGGGGGCTGCGATGAATCTGCATAAACATACTTAACAAAGTAAACCTTATTTTCCACTAGTTTTATCTCCCCCCATATCTCCTAGGGACTTCCCTAGACATTTCCTGCCCCTAGACAAATCCTCTTTGTCTTGTCATTTCTTCTCAAATTTATCATTCTTTGTCTAAAAAGTGTAAAAGCACCTTGCTTTAGCCACTTCTTCAGACTTCCCTCTCTTGTGAAGATATCACTTAGATGAAAAATAAAATGCATATGCTTTTCTTTTATGAATCTGCCTGGTGTCAATTTGATTTCAAGAGCAGTCGAAAAGCCCACATAGGAGGTTAAGGGGGGTAAGAGGTGTCTCTGGTTCTCCTACTCCTGTCAGGAACCACCAGACAGAGCAATACATAACATCTACTTCAGGGTTCCAAAGTCAGGCAGCCCACCTGTCTTCTAATAGCCATCTTTATTCATACGAGTTTCAGTAGTCTGGGAAAATAGTGTTAGCACACTTTCCAGAAAACAAATTAAGTTATGGCACATGAGGAAGTTTGCAGTGCATACATACAAGAAGGGGAAACTGAGATGCTCAGAAAGACAGACAGTAAAGAGCTTCTGAACTCTGAGCATAGGAACGGATGTGATTAAAAGCAAAGAAATAACAACAACAACAACAAAAAACAGTTAGGTGCTAAAGTGTTGATGAAGATTAGAAAAATGTAGTGATAGGACATCTAGAGACTGCAAAAAGGAAAGTCAGAAGCCAATGAGCTGAAGAAGATTCTTAGCTTCCTGAGTTTCATCAGCCATGAACTCTTAGAGATCATATACTTCTAGAGGGACCAGTGCATGTCTGCAGTTCCTCCCCGTGCAGTGCTACTATCATTAGGCCTTAATAAGTGCTTACTTGGCAACCCCCTTGGGTTCCCTCTCACTGTGGGAGCTTTTCTGTCCTCTCAATCAATCCTTTCTAAATAAATAAATGCTTGCTGATGAGAATGAATTAACTAGTAATGCCGTCTTCCTTTCTTGAGGTACAGTATTCTATTTTTGTTGCTTTGATTATATGCATTCTCATTTTAGTCCTTCTCCAAGTGACACCTATGTTCTATAATGTTATGATTAAGGAGAATCTGTTTTGATAATTTTGTAATATTCCACGAATTCAGTAGAAATATATTGGTGGGAATATAGACAAAACTGAAATTTGGTTTCTGAATGAATCACACATATTTCATAAGTCAAGGTTAAATCAAACTTTCCAACTTAATATTTAAGAGGATTAAGCTTCTAGTAATGCTTATAAAATGATTTTAAGGTCTGTGGTCAAATAATAATCTAGAAGTTGACATTATAGTAGACATTGTGTGCTCACTACAGGACCTTTAGAAAACATGGCTCCAGGGCAGGATAAATGCTTAGATGAAAAGACCAAAACAAAACAAAAAGACCAGAAAGTTGGGGTGAATTTTTTGCTTCATTTAAGACTACAAGCTAAGCACTTAGCTTGTCAATAGCAAGTGGTGATTAAATTATCATTCGCTAAATGAAAGAACAAGTAAACCTATAAATAAATGGCACATCAAGAATATGAAAATCACAGCACTGCATAGAAAAATATTAAACAAATTATTTTGGTGCTATAAAAATGAATAGTTTGTTCAGCTCTTCCAAGATAAATGTAGATGCTCATATTTTCTTTTCAAATTACCTTTACAAGCTTTGGAGGTGGGGCTGTTGTAGCTATTTTGTCGAGGGAAAGGAAAATATAATAGTGATATTAACTTCGTAAATGTCAGTAGGAGATCTTAGAATTGGCTTGGGGTAGTGTTCTCAAGATTGACTTGTTTGTTGTTAGTGATAATCATGGAGCCACACATTCATGTGGTCCCACTGTGTCTATGTCTGAGCACCACCTTAATAAGAATTGAGAAGACCACTGATGGTCTTGGCACAAAGCATTGAAAGAGTTTAATGAGTAATCCATGAAGATCACCCTCCCAATCGCGGCACACCAGATGGCTCTGAAGCATTATGCTTCACGGCGAAATAATCGTTAATTAATCTTCCTGCACATGTGTTATTTGCTTCACCCACACAGCTAAAGTTCAACAATAAGCCTACCCAAAAAAATTCCAGTTTATTTTTTCGTTTGAATATGCAACGATGAACAAACTGAAAAATAAAAATTCATCTCCAGACAACTGTTATTAGGTGAACAGCTTAGTGCAGTTTTGCTAAGCCTGATGCATTCACAGAATTACCTTATCTTCAACTCTGAAGCAAAGGAATTGTCCTTTAATAGGAAAGGGAATAAATAAATAAAACAAAGGGCATTCTACGTAGCAGTCTCATCTGATTTCAAATTAAGTCCATAATTTTGAAGTGATAAGAAAATTACCTCTGAGTCAGGAAATTATAACAAAACTATCTCACTAAATCTAATATTTTTATTCCTGTCATATGTGATTTACTTTTATTTTATGTGCATGCATTTACAATTTTTATTGTTTCATTACCAATACATCAATATGATTAGCATGTGGAAAGAAATATCTCAGATGAATGTCTAAATTTTTAAAAATGACAGCTGACGATACGATATTAAGGAAATGGAAATGCCAAAAACTAGACACAGGTAAGTGACTTAACAGTAAAATAACAAGCATTCATCAGGATGATACTGACTCATAAAAAAAGATTTTGTCAAACTTGTTATTCTCTATTTAAAAATACATGGAAGCAGTCATTTTAGAAATCCTTCAAAATATTATACTTTTTTTTAGAACTGGCATTTGAAAGGTAAAATTAGTCATGTGGAAAAAAATCACATATGTCCAACATTTTATGCTCCAACAAAACCAAACAAAAATGGACTATTACCATATTTAGAAATCTAAAGTAAGTTGACTATCTCAATAGTAGGAGTTAGGCAAAGAAGTACCTGGCTTTTATCTTTTTTTTTCAAAAATCACTTCCATATAGAAATAAGTCAGGATGTAGAAGTGAATAGTAAATAATAAGGTGATATAAAATAGGTGAGTTAAAACAGATTTTATTTGGGAGAGATAAAACCAGAATCATAATTTACATCGACATTGAGAAATGCAATAGGAAATGAATATAAGTAAATACTATTTTCAGACAAAGAAGAAGAGTATGGAGGTTATACTAGCCTGGGCTCAAATCCTGGCTCCCCCATTTGCTATCTGTGTGACCTGGGCAAGTGACTTATACTCCGAGCCTAGATGTCCTTGTCTGTAAGATGAAAATACTAATGTCAAAGGTTTATTGTGAGAATCAATTGAGATAATATGCGCAATTCATTGAAACAGGATGTGCCACATAAAAGTGCATTCAAAATGTGAATTATTATTAGTTAGTTGATACTACTGAGAGGACACATTTAGTAGCCTTAATCTATTACAAGCCTATGGGAAAACCAGTAGCTAGTGTTGATCTAGGCTTCCCAGTCATGTTAAACACTTCTATTTCAACTCTATTTAAAATCTCCCAAGTAATCAAACTAGAGTCTTTGTGTGCAATGGATGAGTCCAATCTAGAATATACCTATATTTTTTGTCCTAGACAGCAAGAAACACTAACAAAATCCCAAAGAGGGCCGTCATAGTTATAATTCAAGATTTCCCAAGGCATCTTCTGCACACTGGGTTTACCAAACAATAACTTGAACGCCAGATGCCAGTGAGAAAACCCCCTGGTTCAGGAGAGGAGTGAGAAGGGCTGATATTGTAACCCAGGTTTGGGCTTGGGTTTTGGGGCACACACTATGAAAAGTACTTACTTGTAATTGTTGCACTACACCTAGCCCCAGCAAAATCAAAAAACAGTTGGCTCCTGAGATGCCTGAGGTAGAGATGAACTTTGGTGAACTCTCCTATATCCATATTAAAATCGTCACCCAGGGAGGAGCTTATTCGCCATTTTCTATACATGTGATATATGAAGAATCATGATCTACCACTGTGCCTGCACTACCTTTACCATCTCTACATACAATGACTCCACTAACCAGCCACACAAAAGCCCTATTTCACCTTTGTTTGGAGAGGCACCGCTTTGGGAGTTATCCTCTGTGTTCTCCTTACTTGTTGCAAGTAATAACATCTCCTTGTTAAATACTCAGGTTGAGGTCATTGGACTGTCACCCACCAGGCAATTGAACCCACCCACTATGGGTAACAATGCGAGAACACCCTGAACCTGACCATGTTGAGGGATAACAAAGACAGAGTGCAGGGACAGCAGTTAGAATGGAGACAGATTCTTTGGGAAGCAAAATATATCCCCAAGACAAAAAACAAACAAACAAAAAAAAAACGTTAAAAAATAAAAGCTACTGGCATCGAGAGCAACAGATGACTGTAAATCAATGGTCCTTATCACACAGAGTAGAATAGTCTAATGTCTAATAGCAGGAATGATACATTAGGAAATTCTTCAGATATGAAGAACAAGACTAAACTTCAAAAAGGTGATCTATATAGTAGGTGTGGAACTGGTTTAAGATCTATGTTACAGGGTCTACATAAATATCAGCATGTACATTCCACAATTTACATGTTTTTCTGTATAACTGGCAATGGTATCACTGTATAAAATGAGTTGCACTTTGACAGGATTCTGTTACGCTGATATGGAGCATCGGTGCATATAACAGTATTCAGACAAGATAAAAATCATGCTTGGTTCATCCGAGCACAGTGTGAGGAAACTATAACAATCGCAAAAGCAAAGGCAATAATAAATTATAATGGAAAGCAGCATTCCATCTAAAATTCTGCATAGATTCTGCAAAATTTCCATTAGTTCATCTGGCTGAATGAGCTGGAAGAAAGTGGGACACCAAGTTAACTTTTTAATAGACAGAGGAGTTTCTGCAGCATGTGTTGCTTCAAACCAGAGAGAGCACAGGCACCCAGACAAGCACATGTGGGAAACATGAAACAATGGGCTCAATTGTAAGTCATGGGACCTAACTTCTAAGTTTAATTTTGTTCTGTAACTACATATCATAAGTCGCCTCCATTCTCTGGCCCTTAGAGTTGGCCTATGTAAATGTAGGGGAGGATTACTAGATACTTTCTGAGTCTATGACAAGGTGTGCAGTCAAAGCACAAGCTGGAAGTTGTGGCAGAGAATTTGCCACCCTTATTTTGCCTCCTTGTGTCAAAGAGAGACTGATTTAGCCGGGCTCGGTGGCTCAGCCTGTAATCCGGCGCCTTGGGAGGCTGAGGTGAGTGGATTGCCTGATTCCGTGGGTTCGAGACCTGCCTGGGCAACTTGGTGAGAGCTCATCTCTACAATAAATCAAAAATTAGCCGGGTGTGGTAGTGCATGCCTGTAATTCCAGCTACTTGGAAGGCTGAGGCGGAAGGATCGCTGGAGTCCAGTAGGTTGAGGCTGCGGTGGCCGGGAGCGGCTACTGCACTCCAGTCTGGGCGACAGAGTGAGACTCCAACTCAAAAAAAAAAAGAGAGACTGATTTTTCTTTCTTTCTCAGAAACCCTGGCCATTGTCTATGCCCCAATACTCTAACAATAAGGAAAGCAACATACAATATGAAATATAAGAGCAGACTTTAATTTCAGCTGCTTAAAATGCAATCTTTATGAAGATCGCAGGTTGCTACAGCACAGAGTCTTGTTTTCTCAGAGCAAAAGTTATGCTTATTCCAAACAGATAGGAACTAATTTTATGTGTGTGTTCTATTTATATATTTTCAAAAGCTGGTTGTAAAAATGTGTGTATGATTTGGGATTAGCCAATAATTCATCCCACGTGACAAAATTCCCACAATGAAAATCATATGTTATTCCTAAGTAATAAGCAGCATAGTCTTCTGAAAAAACTTGCTAGTGGTACCTCTTTTTAAAGTCACCATTCCTTAATAGTATTTAAACCAGACAAAGGATAAGGCTAATTTTCAAGGCATAACCTTTTCTCATTTGAAGCAGTTGCCATTATAACATTTCAAAATAAAAGCAGATAGAATATGCTCTTATCTGTATTTTAGAGAAATAAAGTCTCAACTATGTGAAGAGTGTAGGACATCAGGCTGATGTCTGTAGTTTTTTGAATCATCTTTATGGCACAGTATTATTTTTTTTTAAATTCAGGTTACATAAACACATGTACTTACCAGTGTTTCTTTTAACCTCTATGTCATATGTTGGCATAAAAACTAAAATACTCTGAAAATAAGTGACTTCTGGGAATACCTGAATTCTAGCACACAAAGCATTCCATAAACTTAATTGATAGAGACTATCTTTGTCAAAGACAGATGGAAAACTAGAGAGGGTAAATATGTTAAATAAATATTTTTTCCGTCTGCTGCTTTAAAATCAGTGCAACCTTGTATCAATAATTTGATTTTAATTTTAAATACTGCAATTAAACTTATGAACATTGCATAAAACAGCAACAACAATAAGGCAAGTTCAAAGTCCATAATGAATGGAGAGGAGCAATTCAAAGGGTTAACACCCCCCCCCCAAATAATTCCCTCCCCCTGTTTTTACAATTCTCCTTGTAAATTTCCCTATTTTTGTGCAACAAGCCGGCATCTAAATACCATATGTTTTTAAAGGAATAAAATCAATTAGCCTCTAAAAATATATGGTTTTATAATAGACATATAATAAAGTGTATAGTACATACAGCTCTATTTCCAGAATTCAAATAAAGAAATTTGAGGGGAGGAGGTAGGGAGTAGAGACTGGGAGAGGTTGGTCAATGAATGCAAAGTGACAGACAGAAGAGTAAGTCTTAGTGTTCTGTTACACAGTAAGGTGACTATGGCTATTAACAATGTAGTGTATATTTCAGGATTGCTAGAAGAAGAGATTTTAAATGTTGTCATCACAAAGAAATAATAAAGTGAGGGATAGGGATACCCTGATCTGATCATTATCCTATATACACATGCATTCAAACATCACATTGTGCCTTATAAATATGTATAATCATTCTGTGCTAATTATAAATGAAACAAATAAAAAACAAAAGAAATTCTAGATGCTACAGTGGATATTAATAATAAGAAATGACTTGACCCTCAAAGCGTCTATAATCTTGGTGGACAACGCTTACATACTTGTCTCCTGGTGGAGAGAGTACAGTGTTATATGGGGCAGTGGTTATGAGCTTGGCCTTTGAGCCAGACTGCCTGGGTTTGCTGCTGCAAATTTAGCAATCCTCTAGTTTTGGATATTCAGAGTTTTTTTCATTTTCACTATGTAATAAACATTCTCATAAATGTTATAAACATTCTTAGAGCACATATCTTCAGACTGGCTTCTCTTCTGAATTCCTGTATTGACATCTCTCCTAAAAATTGAATAAACATCTTAAATTCATCATATCAAAATGGAGTTGTTGGCTTTCATCTTGAACCCACTCTTCTCACTGTTTTTCTCATCTCAGTTAATGTCAGTGATTTTCATTCCACTTCTCAGACCAAAAAAGCTGAGATCATCTTTTATGCTTGTCTTTCTCCCTACAATCACATCCAATCCAGGAGACCATTCTGATGACTCTAGCTTGATGAATATACCCCCAAGCTGCCTACTGATTAGCCACCCACTTCCAACCCCTACCCAAGTCTAACCTTGTATCATCTCATGACTGAATCACTGCAACAACATTCAAACTAGTTTTTATTCATCCATTTAAAAATGTATATCAGATCACGTCACTGTTATCAGAACCCTCCAATAATTTTCTATATCTCTCAGAACAGAATTCAAATTCTGTGCCTTGGCTTTATAAGATACTATATGATCTGCCCATGAGTTACCTCTCTGTCATCCCTCCCCATTGCACTCATAATACTTTCTACTCTAGCACACAGACCTCCTTATTGTTTCTCAAACTTACCAAGTATGTGCATGCCTTGGAGCTTTGTAATTGCTTCCCTCCCCTCTTGGAAGGCTCAGAGCCCCTTCTCCAGAGAGCAGACCATCTCCTACCTTCTGTCAATTTGGTTCTGATCAAAACCACCACACTCAAAAGATACTATTCTTAACTACATTGTATAAAGTAAAAGTCACACTCAGCATACTTTTCATTGTGCTTTAGTTATCTTCACAAAACTCATCATCACTTTCCATATTACATATGTACCTACTTCCTATTTATTATTAATATTTTTCAATGACTATTTTAAGCTGTATGTAAGGAGGGACTTTTTGTTTGGTTGGTGATTTTTATTGTTTATTTGTTCTGCTCTTGTCAGTGCCTTAACTTCTGGAATATTGCAAGCAACTAAAAATATATTAACAGAAATGGATTAATGAATCCTACATTATTTCATAGAACAAATTCTTAGAAATAAATTAATGAAGTCAAAAGTTTCACATATTTTTAAAGTGTTGCCATATACTAAAAAATAACTTCCAGAAATGTATATGTTTTAAATTTTCACCAAGAGGATATAAATATGTTGATATCCCTATAAACTAGTGAATCATCTGGAATTATAGTTTATTTCCTCATTCTTCATTTGCTGTGAAAAAGTAGTAGTTTGCTTTACATTATACTGAATTTTAGCTAAAATGCATAGTCCCTTTATACACAGTATGAATGAAAGAAAACATATTCAGAGTTGACAGAGAAGGCTTCAAGAAAAGTTGGTTAGACTAAGCATGGAAGGGTTTTAGATTGATGGTCAAGATTGAAGTTCTTTAAATTTTCTCAAAATCTGCTAAAAAATGTTCTCTTTTCTAATATTTTTACCCTTCACTCTTGAGTTGTTTTCTAGGCTTATTTTATGTAATTAATTAATAAAAACACATCCTTCTTATTTTCCAAAGTTCTTTTCTCCATTAATGATTCATACCAAGTTTTATTAATTTATTTTACAAGTCTTCATTTCTTCATCCATTCATCCATCCATCAATCTATCCATCTATTCATCTATCCATCCATCTGTTATCCACCTAACAGATAATTATTCACTGTCTGCTTGGTTTTAGGTACTTTTACTATGTGCCATGTACATAAAAGTGAATATTCACTCTCTCTCCCTCTACTCTCAAGAGACTCACAATGCAGTGGACTATTCTATGCTTTAAAAAGCAAATAATGACTTCTGGCTTTTAATGGGGGCATCCAAAGAGCTTAAAAACTGTTATTCCCATTCTTTCAACAAAAGAAAACTGAACAAGTTGAAAATCAACTACTTTTCCTAAACCAATCAGAGGATTGAGGTTTAGGACAAACCTTTACTCCAAAATCTGCAGATACAGGCTCATGAAGAGGCCTAATCAAGATCTAATTACTTGGAGCAGAAACTGTTGGATCCTTAAAGTGGTAGGAATATGAAAATTGCTATTCGGACAGGGAACTTGAGGTTGAACATGAAATAGCTTAACAGTGAGGAATTCTAAGGGCTCATAGTCTTAGGGGCTGTGCGGGCACCTGCTTTCATGAGCTATGCTTCCAGAAATTCCATTAAATTCTTATAGGCAAGACCCAAGAATGATTCCTTCATGGCTCTGGAAGGAGATGGGGAAGAGAAATTATTGTGAAGTATCCCAGATCTCTCTCCATAACAAAGGCCTATACTCCAGGGGAAACACATTGCCAGCTATTATTTCCAACACCTCCCACTACAGTCCCCTCTAAATTTTCTATCTCACCTACGTGAGAAAAAACAACAACAACAACAACAATTAACAGGGACAGAGCCTCTATAAAATAGTTTGGGAAAGCTACAGTCAGGGAGGGAAGATAGTGATGGGGAGATAGGATCTATGTCAATGAAGAATACTTGTGAAAGTCACAGCTCCCAAACATAGATCCACTAAACACTGAGATTTTATCGGAATATTATAAAAATATTTTTCCCTAACACCTAACCACCACATCTGTAGCCTCCAGGATAATAACAACAGATTACAGCTGAACAAGGTATAAAACACAGACACAAAGGGGCATACTTGCAGAAGCCTAAAGTCAGAGAGGGGATTAAAACAAAAGCACTAGGAAAATTTGAAGCCTCTGTCATCCCTAGCTACAGCAAACATTAAACACAGTCTAACTACTAAGCCATACATTAGCACATTAAAGGCCTGAGTTCCTATTAACTGATACAAGATATCCAACTTTCAGTACAAATTATAAGGTATGCAAAATGGCAAGAAAGAAAGACAATGTGAAGAGATAAAACAATTGTCAGAAACAAACACTGATATGACACAAAAGTTGGAATTATCAGACAAGAAATGTAAATTAACTATAATTAATATGTTAAGTCAAATAGAAAAAGTACAATACATGCAAGACTAGGTGATAAATGTAAGTAGAGAGATTCTAAGGAAGAATAAAAAAACATGCTGGCAATTAAAAAATAAAGAGAAATAAAGAATGCCTTACAGGGCTTATTAGTAGGCTATATAAGGCTGAAGAAAGAATCAGTCGGCTTGAAGATTAGTTAATATAAACCTCTCAAACTGAAGTTCAAATAATAGTAATAATAATGAGGGAAACAGAAAGAACAAAACAGATAATCCAAGAACTTTGGGATGATATCAAAAGGTGCAGCATATCATAATTGGAATACCAGGAAAAGAGAAAATTTGAGAGTGCATCAGAAGAAACATTGAAATAATAATGGCTAAGAACTTTCCAAACTTAATGACAAATACCAAAGCTCAGGTCCAAGAAGATCAGAGAACACACACACACACAAATTTTTTTTTAATTACAAATATTATACTCTAAATGCAGAAAATAAAAAAAAAAATTCTTGAAAGAAGTCAGAAAAAATCCTTACCTATGGAGAAACAAGAATATGAATTACAGTGGGCTTCTCATCAGAAGGCAAAAAACAAAAAAGCAGTGAAATATTGTCAGTGACCCCACCAACCTAGAAATCTAATTCCAGTGAAATTATCTTTCAAAAGTAAATTAAAAAATAAATATTTTCTCAGACAAACAAAAACAGAAACTATATCATCAATGGATAAAATGTTAAAGGAAGTTCTTCAGGGGAAAAAAATGATACAGATCAGAAACTTGGATATATATACGTAAATAAAGAACATCAGGGGAGGAATCAGCGAAGGTTAAAAAAATTTACTTTTCTTATTCTTAGTTTATCTAAAATATAACTCTTTAATAATAGTAACACTGTATTAGGTGATCATAAAATATGGATAAGTGAAATGAATGACAGCAATGTTAAAAGGAAAGAAAGGGTTAAATTAGGAATACTCTGCTTTAAAGTACTTTCATTACAAAAGAAACAGCATAGTGAAATTTGGAAATGACATTAGATTGGTTAAAATGTATAATGTAAACACTAGAGCAGCCACTTAAATGTTTTTAAAATAAGTATATTTGATATATTAAGAGGGGAGATAAAATGAAATCAATTAAAATGCTCAATTAAAACCAGAGATAGCAGAAAAACAAGGGAAAAAGACACAAGAACAAATGCAGTGAATACAAAACAGGTACAAACATAATACGTATTAATCCACATATATCAATAATCACCTTAAATATAAATATTATAAATGCACTGATTAGAAGAAAGAGATTATCCAAGTAAATTTTTAAAAACGACTCACTATACTTTGTGTATAAGTAACTAATTTTAAATGCAAAGACTTACATATGCTTAAAAAAGAAGGGGAAGAGGGAGAAAGATATATCACGTTCACTCTAATCAAAATCTTTTAATGTTGTAGCTATATTAATTTTAATAAAGGAAGACTTCATGACAAGCACAGTTATCTGGGATAATGGAAGGCATCGCATAAGAGATCAATTCTCCAATAATAATAAATTGATTAAAAGATCAGTTATCCATAATAATCCTAAATGTGTATGCACTTAGCAACAGAATGTCAAAATATGTAAGGTACAAACTGATAGAACAGAAAGAAGAAACAGGCACACTTATAAGTTAGTATAGATAGAAGCTTTAACACCACTCTTTTAATAATTGACAGGTATAAAATCAAGCAGGCAGGATTTAGTCAACCAGAAAGCACTATCAATCCCTTGATATAAATTGACATTTATATAATACACTATCCAACAATATCAGAGTACATATTATTCTAAAGCACACATAGAACATTCATCAAAACAGAACACATTCTGGTCCATAAAATACACCTTAACAAATTTAAAAGAATAGAAATCATGAAAAGTATATTCACAGATACAAAGGAAATAAACTAGAAATCAGTTATGTAAAAAGCTGGAAAAACCCCCACATATCTGTAGATTAAATAATACAGTTCTTAATAATCCATGGTTCAAAGAAAAAGCCTGAAGAACAACTGAAAATTATTTTGAATTAAATAAACATGTAAATACAGTTCATCAAAACATGTAGGATGAAGCAAAGGCAGTGCTTACAGAAAAATTTATAGCATTAAACGCATTTATTAGAAAAGAGAAAGACAAAAAATCAATAACCTAGTACTAACCTTAGCACCATGAGACTCTGTAGAAAGAAAAGCAATTTAAATCTAAAGCAATCAGAACAAAAGAAACAGTAAAATTACAGGAGACATTGAAATAAAAATAGGAAAACAATAGAGAAAAATCAACAAAACCAAAAGCTGGTTCTTAGAAAGATGAACAAAATTGACAATGCTCTAGCCAGGCTAACCATTAAAAAAAATAAAGAAGATTTAAATTATCAATAACAGAAACAAGAAAGTGGTTCAGTGGTCCACAGACATTAAAAGATAATAAAGAAACACTATGACAACACTATGCTTACAAATTTGATAACCTACATAAAAAAGACAAATTGCTCAAAAGATACAAACTGCCAAAATGCACATAGGATGAAATGGGTAACCTGAATAAACCTATTTCCATTAAATTATTGGTCGAACCTGGACTCAGAAATTGCCAGAGAGCAAGGGTTTTTTTTGTTCATTTGTTTTTTGTTTTAGCTTGTTTTCTACTATCTTTCAGTTTTTGTTTATGTTTTTGTACTTGCTTTGTTTCTGTTATTTTACTTTTTTTAGATTTTCTGTTTATGTATGGGTATTTTTGAGAGAGAGTACACTAATGGTTTTTTGTTTGTTTGTATGATTGCCTGTATGTTTTTGTCTTTTTTGTTTTTTCTTTGTCTCCTATTAGTTGGTATACCTATCTGATTTCCCTCTTTTTTTTCTCTCTCAACCTCCCTTTCATCTTCTTTTCTTTTTCCACCCTTTTCCCTTTTCTTATCTCATTTTGCTTTCAGGGGGCAAACAGAAACCCCAACTGCATGGACAGATTATAAGGCATTGGAAAGTGGGTTCCAGGAGGCCAACACACCTGTCAGCAGATACTGTGATCTGCAGACAACTTCTGAACCATAGCTCTCCCCATCAAACCTTAATCAAATCTCAAAATTGCAAAAAGCACAGGCCCCCCATCCCCAGTCCAGCTTCAAAATGAACAAATCCAGAGGATCTACATAAGGAAGAATAGGAAATTCAGCAAACAGAAATGAAAGCTATCCTCATCACTGATCAATGGAATTAAAGAAGTGGGGGAAAAGGAGGAGGAATACCATCACAAATGAAGAAGACTCAAAGGAAGAACACAGGTCCCATATAGATCCCTGGGAAGACAGCACCTGAGAATAAAGACTTTGGATCTCAAACAGTGAAATGTCCCCAGAACAACTGGCCTCAAACCAAAAACCCAGAGACCAAGATATTAATAGAAAGAATGAATAGAAATGAAGAGAGGAAAGAGGAAAGAATGAAGGAGTTAATAACTGAGATGATGACAATAAAGAATACAGTAAATGAAATAAATAACAAACTGACAAGCATGAAAAGCAAAATTAACCAAGCACAAGAAAGAATCTCAGGGCTTGAGGATCAAAATATGGAACTAACCCAAACTGTTAAAAACATAGAAAAAAAGCTTAAAAGGACAGAACAAAGCCTCCAAGGTGATGGGTGATTATATCAAGAGGCTGAAACTATGATTAATTGACATTTCTGAGACAGATAGAGAAACGGAGATCACCCTGGAACAAACATTCCATGAAATTATCTAAGAAAACTTCCCTCATCTCATCAGACACGTGATCATTCAAACACAAGAACTTCAGGGAACCCCTACCAGATATCAAATGAAAAGACCAACTACTAGACACATTCACTTACGCAAAGTAAGCATAAAAGAAAAATTCTAAGGGCAGCAAGAGAGAAAGGTCAGACTAATTACAAGGGAAGACCAACTATAATAGCAGCAGACTTATCTACAGAAATACTATAAGCTAGAATTTCTAAATATATAAAAATTTGTAAAAACAATTGAGGGTAAAATGGGTGTCAATAAGTGATGAAGAGAAAAAGAGGAGTAGTTATTAGAAAAATTGTGGAGAGAGGCAAGATGGTGACGGAACCGGTGGGAACGTGAAAGCACCTGCAAGGGTGAGCGTCCATAAAGACAGTCTGCAAGAGTAGGTGAGTGCAGCTGGATGAGTGAAAGTCCATCTAAGGGGAGACTCAGGATCAAGCACCTGGAAAGCATAGAATGATGCTTTGATTGCTAATTTTCGCTGCCTTTGCTTCCAGTTACTCTACGATGA
>CAUYQG010155786.1:0-14861 GCA_963574415.1 Tarsius wallacei
TTGTGTGCCCACTTCACTCTCCCGTGTCTTGCTTTTTAATAACCAAAAAAAAAAAAAAAAAAAAAAAAAAAATATATATATATATATATATATATATATATATATATATATAGTGTTCATCACGAATAAGAACCAAAAAAAAAGGTCTAGGGTATGGTTTTCACCACCATGTTACTTGTAAGTAAACTCATTACAACTTTAGTTAAGGCTTTGTATAACTCAATATTCGAGGAGAAACCTGACTGCACAGCCACTGTAGTATCAGGTTGCTAGGCAACAATCTTTTTCTGTCAAAACAGGAAATCACATTCAAGGGTGATTTTTTTAAAAAGGCTCTTGAGACAGATCACACCATGACACTGCAAGGCCGCGGCCACTATGGCTTGGGTCTTTTCTAAGACAGTTTCACTTTAGCCACGCTGCTTGAGAGCTCTTGACAGTCCTCAACTCTGATTTTTCACACTTCTTTGACCAGACTTCCCTCCACCCCTGTCTGGTGCCCACGTGTGCCAGGAACATTCTAGACTCATTTCAGTGGATTCTCCAATGTCACCTGGTAGGGAGGACATTAACCCTGTCCTCTCCACTGAGCTGATGAGGAAACAGAGACTCTGAGGCCTGCTGTCACTCGCAGAGGCCACCCAGAGCCTTGCATCTGATTCTCTCCTCTCTATTCCTTGAAGCTTCTTAGGCAGGCTTTCAGAGTGGGATCCACATCACAACCGCACAGGTGTGAGTTAAAAGGCAGATCTTGGACCCCCATCCCAGCTCCACCGAACCATCGTTTCAGGGCAGAAGGGCCCAGAATCTGCATTTAAAACAAGTTCCCCTGATGAGTCTTCTGACCTATAAAGTCTAAGAACCACAGCCCAAGGTTGCCCTGTTGCCTGACTTGTTCCTTCCACTTTCTTGCTGAAACAGAGTCCCAGAGTGTAGGATTTGGGAGACTCACAGGTCATTACAGAGAGGACAAAGGGGAAGGGAGTTTGCCAGAAGCCTCCTCTAGTCTAGCCGGGGTCTGGCCTCAAAACCGGCCTTAAGTCTCTTTTTTCCTATACTACTAGCACTCCAGGGACATGCACAGGACAGAAAAGGAATAACACTCCAGTGCTGTCTTTTCAAGGAGCAGGGAGACAGGCCCAGGGTAGCAAAGGAAGAGAAGAGGTTTGGCTAATCCCTGAAAACCACAGGTTAGCCCTGGGACTCCCCACAATTACCCCCTACTGTGAGAACTGCCGGGGAAACCCATACTGGTGTGTGCTGGAAAACCTACCTCTCCACAGTGACCAGAAAGCTGGATGCCCCTGCCATCTCTGAAACTGCGCAAAGCTGACCATCCCCACCTCCATGCCCGCCCATCCTGCCCCTTGTCTCTGGGTTGCCAGCAGAGTCCAAGGTACACGCTCTACAGTGACAACCAGTAGCTTGGCCTCACGAAGGAACACAGTCTTGCGGAATGCCCCATGGCAGAGATCAGGAAAGACCAGGGTCTAGTCACCTTGTGGTCAGCCTAAAACATGAGTCTGTGGTTATAACAGATAGCTTTGGGGGTTTGCTTTTGAGCCCGACAAGGATCTCTTGTCCCTTTGGCCACAGAACATTCTTCTTGAAGAAAGTAGTCAATTTGGGTAAAATCCACTCCATGCCTTCCTCCATTCTCCTGATGACAATGACTGATTTAGGGATGGGCATGTGACCCCAAATGCCCCAATCACAGTCATTTCTAAAATTGTACGACGGGTGCTGGGGAAAGGGTCCCTCTTCTTCTGCCACCCTGAGCAACACCACCCACATAGAGCTGGAGCTGCCATCTTTTTCTCCGTGTGGGGAAATTCTGCCCAAACATGGAGCCAACACTGAAGAAGACGGAGCCATGAGACGGAGAGACTGAGCCTGAGAGCATCATTTAAATGTTTGGATCCAGCAACACCAAGAGTCCCCTAGGCCAGTCAGTCCCTCCCCCTCTTTTTAAACAAATTTGAGTTAGGTTTCTGTCCCTTGAACACCAGAGTCCTGGCTATCTGCACCATGCCTGCTAAAAACATCACAAGAATTTAATGTATAATTTGCGATGAAATAATTTAAAGATTTTAATAGGAAGATTTATTTCTGAGATAATCATGGAACAAGCCGTGAGCTAATTATTGGTACGTTTCTGTTTTACAATTTTAAATAATGAAAAATTACCCTGACTGGTGCTTTATTCAAGATATTCAAGTGATCAAATAATCATGACATGTTCAAGAAGTTACATTAACTGTACATACCTTTAGGGAGTCCAGTATCTTGAATGGGATATTTGTCTGACTGAGGAAACCAACCCAAAAAAAAAAAAAGAAAGAAAGAGGAGAGTTATTTTTAAATGTCATAGTCAATTACAAGATGAAAGTGAAAAGAAGGCTTTGTCTGGGGAAAGTCATGATTTCAATTAAAAACCTTGGAAATGTTCAGCCTTGGACTTATTAACTGGACTGACCCATTCATTGTTTCTGTTCTCAATTGATAGGAAAGAAATCAAGGTTGACAAGGAAGTTAACACTGGAACATGAAACCGAATAAGTCCTCCAAACTTCCTCAGCTCTGACCACTAAACCACATTCCTCCCTTTTCAGCAGGACTAGTCTCCTGCAGCGTAAAGTTGAGGATTATTTGTTTTCATGAATTATGACATTAGGCCCATTTCCTCTCACCATTTCTGTGACAGCCGTTTGAGTCGATAAGCATGTGCTCCGGGCACTGCTCACTACGGCAGAGCTCTGTCCTGGGTTGAAAAGGACAGGATTCAAAAGACAAATGTCGTATTGATTGCACAAAGATCTCAAGATCAGTTAGTAATTATGTACAATCTGGATAGTTCCTCAAGGCATTTGTTTGAGGATAATACAGTTACCAGGAATTCAAAACTGCAAAGGCTCTAACAGCCCCATGTATTTTAATTTACTCCTACTTATATGCGGGTATGTAATGTTCTGGAAACTTATTTCAGATTAAACAACGCAGCCATTCTCTAAAGAGGTCCATGAGAGGAATGAGCACGTGCTGCTTCCCCGTTGTGCCCCCTCAGCCCTGCTCCACTCCGTCTCTCCACTCGCATCCAACCCCACCTTCATGCGCAAATTTCCCGTAGGTCTCACCCACATCTTCCTCTAACAGAAAAAAGAGAAAAAGAAACACAGGTAGAATTGAGGGTTTTGCTTTAAATGCCTTTCCATGGAGTTTTCTTGGAGCTGGGCAGGAAAGTTTCAGAACCTCTAGAAGGCTGCAACCCTTCCCCAACAAAAATAATTAAGTACATAAAAAATCAGTCAAGTAGGACACAGTGGTTCATTCCTGTAATCCCAGCACTTTGAGAGGCTGAAGCAGGAGGATTTCTTGAGTCCAAGAATTCGAGACAACAATCTGAGACCCCATCGCCACAAACAAACAAAAAAAGCTGAGCGTGGTGGCACGCACCTGTAGTCCCAGCTGCTCAGGAGGCTGAGGCAGGAGGACTGCTAGAGCCCAGGAGTTCGAGGCTGCAGTGAGCTATAACTGTTATCACTGTACTCCAGTCTGGGTGAAAGAGTGAGACTTTATCTCAAAAATAATAAATGAATAAAATTTTTAAAAGAGGAAAAAAATCAGTTAATCACAGAGAACTTAATAGCCAAATCGTTCTACCCCAGACTAAATTAGTTCTCATCACTCTCCTCCAGGAGCATGGAACACAAAACAGGACTACAACACTTGTCCATCTGTTTTTAAAAGCACGTGTCTATTTCCTCAGTCTGTGAGTTTTTTCCAGAGACGGGACTATGATCTTTGCATGCCCAGAGTTTGACTGAGAGTTAGGGAAGCATCTACTGGAAGTCTGAATGAAAGAGCACACTGGCTGAGCAAGTACGGGACTCCTACAGAAACCGATGCTTGAGCTATGCCTAGAGGGGACCCAGAGCTCGGATGACCCAAGAGGAAGGAGGAAAGTAACTGCAGATGGCAGACACAGCAGGAGCAAGGGCCTGGTGGCTGGAAGAGTTGCAAGTGTAGAAGACCCATTAGGCTGGGCGTGGTGGCTCATGCCTGTAGTCCCAGCACTTTGAGAGGCTGAGACCAGAGGACTGCCTGAGCCCAAGAGTTTGAGACCAGCCTGGGCAACACGGCAGACTCCGTCACTACAATAAATCAAAAAATTAGCTGAGATTGGTGACGTGCCACTGCGCTCCAGCCTGGGCGACAGAGGGAGACCCTGACTCAGAAAAAAAGAAGACACATCAGCCAGAAGCAAAGATGCTTGCCGGAGGTGGTCAGAGGAAGGTAGAGCTAAATAAATGACGGAGCTAGTCTTGATGGCCCCAAGGCAAAGAAGGCATCATAGATCAGAGGACGCTTGGACTGAGATGGGAGGATGCACAGGAGTTCATCAGGTGAGGAAGCAGGATATTTTCCTTGCCAGAGAGAACAGCATTATCAGTATCCGAAGAAGGTGAGAGGTCATGGAATATTCAAGAAACACCTAATAGCCACACACAAAAGGCTCATCAGGTGAGCAGAGAGTGCTGGGAGGAGGCCACGGAGGACCTTGCCTGCCATGTCAAGGAGGATATACTTAACCCTACAAGCAGCAGGACTGTTATGGGTTGAATTATATCCCTCAGAAAAGTTGAAGTCCTAACCCCCACTACCTCAGAACGTGACCTTATTTGGAAACAGTGTCGTCACAGATGTAGTAAGTTAAGTTATTACAAGGTAATACCAGAGCGGGGTAGGCCCTTAATCCAATATGACTGGTGTTTTCAAAAGAAAAGGGGAGACACAGACACGCAAGGAGAAGATGGCCACATGTCACGGAGTGAGAGAACAGGCCGATGCATCTACAAGCCAAGGAATGTCCAGGATTGCTGGCAACCACCAGCAAGATGCTAGAAGAGACAAGGATGGATTCTCCCCTGGGGGTCTCAGAGGGAGCATGGCCTGGCTGACACCCTGATTTCAGGCTTCGGGCCTCCAGAACCGTGAGAGAATGCATTGCTATTGTCGGAGCCACCTAATCTGTGGTACTTTGTTATGACGGCCCCTAAGAAACGAACAACAGGAAAGTTTTGGAAAGATCACTTTGTCCCAGCAGGGAGAAACAATCAGAGGTATCTGCAGCCAAGGTAAGAGTAAGGAGAATGGCTCCAAGGGAGGGAGAACTTGGTGTCAGGAGGGAAGCAGGAGACCCAGGGGACCTGGAGAGTCATGGGTGGGGCAGTGCGGAGGAACAAGAAAGAGCGAAATAAGTAATATTTTATGGGAACCAAGACTTCGGTAACAGACTGCCCCTGCAGACCCACAAGCCACGACCACAGGGTTGTTCTTCATTCCTTTTCTTTTGGGTTGGGGTTTTACTCTGTCACCCAGGATGGAGTGCAGTGGCACAATTACAGCTCACCACAGCCTTGACCTTCTGGGCTCAGGTGATCCTCCCACCTCAGCATCTCAAGCAGCTGGGACGACACTACGCTCGGCTAATTTTTTAATTTTCTTTAGAGATGAGGTCTCGCTATGCTGCCCAGGCTGGTCTCGAATTCCTGGGCTCAAGCAATCCTCCCGCCTCGCCCTCCCAAAGTGCCGGGATCACAAGTGTGAGCCACTGAGCCCAGCCCTTCCTTCCATTTTGCTGACAGTTAAAATAATTTTTTCACGTGAATTTCCACCCTGTGTCGAAGCGTGATCCCCTGTGCTGGCCACACTGACCAAACTGTACCTTGGAAATGAGAACACAGAAAAACAAACACCTCAGCTCCTTAAGGCACTCAAGATTTAAAGACATTTAATTTAATTATATTAATTGTATCTTGTGTCACACTAACGAAGTTAGTTAATGAGAACGTTTCACAACTCAGAGAGGTAGACCCTCTCTTCCAAGCATTTGGGACAAAAGGAACATGTCTTAAACCATAGGCAGAATAACACGGGCAGTGCTGTCCAAGAGCACTGATGGGTCCTGACCAAGAATCAGTCCTGCCCAGGAAAGCAAGGCGATCTAGGTGACTGTGTGTACATCGATTCACTGCTATTTCCTCATCTGTAGGATGAGGATAAAATGCCTCCCTCCTCCCCCACCCCCCTTCCCATGTCACAGGATCTTGGGAGGTTAAAAAACAAAACAATGATGTGAAATCGCTGGTAAACCTTAAAGCAATGGACACGCCTCAGAGTGGTTATGGGAGGGTGAGGTGGGGTGGCCTCAGGGGCCGACTGCTGGGGTTACACATGACAACAGAGGTAAACCCGGCAGCGTGTGTGTGGCAGAAGGCCACTCAGTGACTAGACCAATAGTATTCAAAGCAGTCAAGGACACAAAGCCCTCACATAATCTAAGATCACTTCCAGTGTGAGTGGAAGGAGAACAGGATCGAATACCATTTTTAGCTTGGAGAAATCCAACGAGGTTCACGACCAGCCTGGCCAACTTGGCGAGACCTTGTCTCTATAATAAATTTAAAAAATGAGCCGGGTGTGGTAGCACACGGCTGTCATCCAGCTACTTGGAAGGCTGAGGCAGAAGGATCGCCTGAGCCCAGCAGGTCGACGTTGGGATGGCCGTGTGTGTGCCACTGCACTCCAGCCTGGGTGACAGAGTGAGACTCCAACTCAAAAAAAAAAAAAAAAAAGAAAGCAACCCAACGTTTATTATTGTCACAGAGAATACCAAGATAAAGCAGCTTATCTTAGGAAATCTTACTTTGGGGTTTCTGAGCCACAAGTAAATACTGGGTTATATACATGTAAAGAAATAAAGAAAAAAAAAAAAGCAAACCAAGACTCATCACCATTAATATACAATTTGTAACCTACCATGTTAAAGGATAAAGTGCTTGGGTCTGTGTCTTCCACTGGCTCCTTGGCCATATGATCTGTAAAAGAAAACCAAAGACAAATGGAGAGTGTTTGCTTTAATTTAAAAGCACAAATGAGTCCTTTGATAATCGTCTTCCTATACATGCAAGCTACTTTAGTTAGGGTGGAGAAAACCTTACTTTTTTTTCTTTTTAAATTTTGTTTAGGCTGGTCTCAAACTCCTGGCCTCAAGTGATCCTCTTGCCTCAGCCTCCCAAAGTCCTGGGATTATAGGCATAAGCCCCTGCACCCAGCAGAAGACCTTACATTCAATCATTAGTGAAGACAAAATAAAAAGGAATAGGTTCAGAATGCATCAAGAAAGAGAGTAAGAAAAAGAAACTTCATTTTAAAAAAGTAACATTTTGCAGCTGGGCTCGGTGGCTCAGCCTGTAATCCCGTGCTTTGGGAGGCCGAGGTGAGTGGATTGCCTGAGTCCGTGGGTTCGAGACCCGCCTGGGCAACTTGGCGAGACCTCATCTCTACAATAAATCAAAAAATCAGCCGGGCATGGTAGCGCGTGCCTGTAATTCCGGCTACTCGGGAGGCTGAGGCGGAAGGATCACCGGAGCCCAGTGGGTCGAGGCTGCAGTGGCCGGGAGCAGCCACTGCACTCCAGTCTGGGCGACAGAGCGAGACTCCAACTCAAAAAAATAAATAAATAAATAAATAACATTTTGCAACAGGTTACTTTTAAATACCTACAAGTACTCAGAGAGTTACAAATACCCACAAACCATGTAGGCCTGATATTAACAACTCCCTTGTACGTTGAATCTGACATAACTTTGAACAGGAAGAATATAATTCTGAATCTGCTCTTCCCTTATTTCCTACTCTTCTGCAACTGATCTCGATTTCTCAATATTTGTTTCTTATGCTTCACCACTTGTTGTATTATCGAGGAAACGTTAAAGAAAAAAAAAAAAGGTACAGGCCTCCATCAGGTCCTAGATCACACGCAGATCAGAAAAGGCAGGGCTCCACCTCAAGTTTGTGTAAGCACACACTGTGATATTTGCACAATGACGAAATCGCCTAATTTGTGCAAATTAGAAAAAAGCTTCTCTACAAAGATGCTTCAAGACACCTGCCAGAAATCTGTCTCAATAAGTAATCAAATCTGTACGAGGGAACCCTCTAGATTTGTGCAGGGCACAACCTGCTAAACCCCAAGTGTCAGTCACGGGCCAGCCAAGATTCAACATTCCCTTTCTACCCACATCCTCATTAAGGACATACGGCGGATTAGGTCTTGGGAGTGCCTTTGGATGTCCAAATGAGCACGGCAGGAGGATTTATTGAAGTCATCATTTGTGTTTATTCTTTCTAGATGTTTCCCTGTCGAGAACGTGTCTGGGCTTTCCATATTTCTTTGCCCCGCAGGTGTTGACAATGCCCAGACAAGAAGCTGCTGAAGGCAGTACCTTTTTGTTTGTTTTTATGACAGCCAACGTTGCTGAAGAGAAGGGGGGCCGATGGAGAGAGTTTTGACCAGTGTCCCCCATGGCGCGGGGGAGACAGATCTGCAACTCTCAGGTCCTGGGAAGAGCACAAAGGTGGCAGGACCACGTCAGAGAAAGCACGGAGCTGACTAACTCCCGAGTGGCAGGGCCCAGGCCCAGCAAAGATGCCTGTGCCTTGTGTCCGGCATAGAAACGTGCCCGTGGGGTCTCAAGGGACTTCTCGGGTTTGGACAAGCAGCAATGTCTACCTGATGCACAAACAAATTCAGGGTCCTCTCCTCGTTTTCTCAGCACCACACGAGACTCTTGGATAGGAAGTGTGACCCCCCCCAAGGAGGGGGACAGAGCCCCAATTCTGGCTGAAGTGGGATTTCTTGCCAGCCCAGTGGAATACAGTCTCAGATTTGGATTCAAATCGATGGAAAGAGGCCTCCGGGCATGGTGGCTCATACCTATAATCCCAGCACTTTGGGAGGCTGAGGCAGGAGGATTGCTTTAGTCCAGGAGTTCGAGACCAGCCTGGGCAACATGATGAGTCCTTATCTCTACGCCTCAAAAATTTAATTCATTAATCAGCCAGGCGTGGTGGCCCACGCCTGAAGTCCCACGATGCTGAAGTGGAAGGGTCGCCTAAGCCCAGGAGGTGGAGGCCGCCGTGAGCCATGATCGTCGCGATCATGCCACTGCACGCCAGCCTGGACAACAGAGTGAGACCCCGATTCAGTAAAAGAAAATAAATTGATGGAGAGAAAGTAAAAAAAAAAAACTGTGTTGCTAACACCATCTGAGTTGGCAGAACTCCTGCTGCCCAAGCAACAGGTAATTGTGACACAAAGTCCTTGGTGTGAAGGCAGTGGATGTGAGAACCACGTGGAAACACACACACAGGAGGGGCACGCCCAGCCCAGGTGTGCCATGGGCAAGGTGGATGCACTGGAGAGAAGCCAGCAGAGGAGACGATGTCTGAGTCTGGAAGGATGAGCTGAAGTGAGCCGGGAGAAGGGGTCAGGGAGGGAAAAGCATTACAGGCAGAAGGAACAGCATAGGCAAAGGCCTAGAGATGAGAGAGAACATGACGCATTAATTATAGTCATACGACAGAGCACATGTATGACAGTGGTCCCAAAAGATGATAACACTGCATTTCTACTGTGCCTTTTCTGTGTTAAGATATGTTTAGATGCACAAATATATACCATTGTGTTACAACTGCCTACAGTATGTGCTATACAGGTTTGTAGCCTAGGAGTAATCGGCTATCCTGCATAGCCTCGGTGTGCAGTAGGCTAGACCATCTAGGTTTGTGTAAATAACTCTATGATGCTTGCAGAATGATGAAATTGCCTAAGGGTGCATTTCTCAGATCGTATGCCCATCCTTAAGCAAAACATGACTACAGTATTTCAAATGAATCCTAACAGCCAGACACACCTGCATTCGGTTTTCTAGTTTTTCCTTCCCATCCTTCTCACACCTGGCTCCTGGCTGGGTAGGAAGCAGCAGAAGCCAACGAAAAGTAATCTCAAGTCTCTCCTTCCCTTCTGTCCCAGCTTAGTCTCAAATATGTCATCTTCACTAAAGTGTACCTGGATGGTAATATGTTAAAATGTTATCCCGGCTGGGCTCGGTGGCTCAGCCTGTAATCCCAGCACTTTGGGAGGCCGAGGCAAGTGGATTGCCTGAGCCAGCAGGTTCGAGGCCAGCCCAGGCAACTTGGCGAGACCGCATCTCTACAATAAATCAAAAATTAGCTGGGTGTGGTGGCGCGCGCCTGTAGTTCCAGCTACTTGGAAGGCTGAGGCAGAAGGATCACTGGAGCTCAGCACTCCAGCCTGAGCAATAGAGTGAACTCCAACTCGAAAAAAAAAAAATGTTATCCCACCAGAGGCATGGCATTTTAACAGGTATCCACACAACAGAATTTCTGGTAAATGGACTGTGAAGGATTTGCAGTGCTGGGCCAGGGACGGGGTGTGGCTGCAGGTTTCTAAATGCCTCTGACAGCATCCTGTGTAGACACTGCCCACCTTGGAGGGGTCTGCTGCTGTGACCTTGGAGGAGTCTGGCAGTGTGATCGTGGACGAGACTAGTGCTGTCACCTTGGAGGAGTCATGTATGCTTCCTAAGCTCCAAGTTCTTTCTCTGCAACACCAGGGATTCCAGGTCGCTGGTTCCCCCACTCAACTGATCATCATCATGCTGGTCGGGCAGGGTTCGGGAACCACCTGGGTAATGAACTTCTCTTTGCCTCTCACTCTGACCAAGTTCTGTGATACAATCGGGCGTGTCTTGGAGGGTTATGAGACTAACAAGAAGATACAGGCAGAAGACAACAAAGGCGTGGTGACACACAGTCTCTTGTTTTGGTCTGACATTTCAGAATAAATGAAACTCAAGAAGAGATGGACACACAGAATTCAGGCTCTTTTTTTTTTAGGTTTTGGTTTGTTTTGTTTTGAGTCAAGGTCTCACTCTGTCACCCAGGCTGGAGTGCAGTGGCATAATCACAGCTCACCACAGCCTCAAATGCTGGGCTCAGGGAACTCTTCTGCCTCAGCCTTCTGAGTAGCTGGGGCTACAGGCACTCACCTGGATAATTTTTTAATTTTTTGTAAAGACGATTATCACTATGTTGCCCAGGCTAGTCTCAAACTCCTAGGCTCAAGCAATCCTCCTCCCACCCCAGCCTCCCAAAGTGCTGGGATTACAGGTATAAGTGTTTTATTTTCTGAAGCACAAGTGAAAGGGGAATTGGGAAAGGCATTGTGTTTATAACTAGCGTTCCAGGCATTTTCAGGTCTTTCCTTGTTCTCATTCTAATGGTTCTGACTGTGTCAGCCTTTGTCTTATGTCAAGCTGTGGATTAAGTTCTTATGTCCGTGTCATTGTCCAGTATGGCCACAGACCCAGGCCCACTGCAGCACCCCAGAAGCTGTATCCGGTACCGCGCCTTCTCTCTGGCATTTGTTTCAGATCATGCCAAACTATTTTTGTTCTCACAGGCCCAGGTGTTTGTGTACCAAGGAAGTTATTTGGAGGAGAACTGATTCTGGTTATTTGAACCGATCTAGAAGTAGAAAGTTGTCCTAAAGCCTTTCTTAGAGCCCCGGAGTTGCATGTTTACAATACCATTAGGTATAAAACCAAACAGTTTATCTAGGCGCTTTAAAATGTTTGTTTTTACAAGTCTCCAGATAACAGCAGGCTAAGCCCTCAGGCAAGCCTCTGATATCTGATGGGACATGGGGCACAGAGGAGCCCCAAACAAAAGACAGGGCAGGTGAGCCCAGAGGTTCTGCCAGGGCAGGGGTGGGGACCTTCCCCCTGCTCCTGGCTGTTGTCCTCCTCTCTTGGGCCGTGCTTTTCTCCCAAAGCTGCCTCTGCTTCCCCACATCGGTGACTCTACACAGGATGCAAACCACTAGCTGGCAACTTCTGATGGGGATCGTCCTGCGGGCAGTGAGAAGGTTTCATTCCTATGAGCATATTCTGAGGAGTGCTGCAAAAGGCATGAGCGAAATCCGGAGAACTGAGGCAGCAGGAACCCTGGGCAAGGCACCCGCCGGGCTCTCAGAAGCCTGGGATGAGAGCAGGCTGAATGGGCTGCACCATCATTTTGTTTCTATGGGCCGAAAGTCTCTCACTTGTAATATTAGGGGGTGAACAGAAAGCCTCTAAATCCCCTTCCCACTTTAAAAGCCACCCGGGGGTCTCTCCCAGTGGGCAGTGTGAGAGCCGGAGCTAGCGGGGCCATGGCAAGACAAGCATTCAGAAAGTCTCTTCCGCTCATTGACCAAGTAGTGGTTGAAAACCAAAACTGTAACCATGGGAGGCATGATGCTTCCAGAAAAATCTCAGGGAAAGGTATTGCAAGCAGCAGGGGTGGCCGTTGGCTCGGGCGCCAAAGGAAAGGGTGGAGAGATTCAACCAGTTAGTGTGAAAGTTGGAGACAAAGTTCTTCTCCCAGAATTTGGAGGCACCAAAGTGGTTCTAGATGACAAGGATCGTTTCTTATTTAGCGATGGTGACCATCTTGTAAAGTATGTGGACTGAAGCAATTCACTGTTGAAATGGCATCAGCGTGAAACTGCCCATTCCACTGAAACTGTGAAGTCTTTCATCATGTAAATAATGTTCATGTCTTTCTTTTATAATAAACTAATGAAATCTAAACTAATGAAAGAAAAAAAACAGCCGCATAGGACGTCTCCAGTACCATCTCCAGGCTGAACGTTCACAATTAGCGCACCCACTTTCCCAGCGTTTACTCTGTGCTACACGGTTTACAGACGCAGTTAAGCCTTAACAATAACCCCGAGAAGGTTTGCGGTGTCATCCCCCTTTTAATACTTGAGTGCCCAAGCTCTCAGGTAAGTGGAAAAGCCAGAATTTGGACCCGAAAATTGCTAGGCTCAGGCATGTCTTTCAGTACCATCAGAGGCCGGAAGTGGCTCATGCACTGACCACCAGACAGAAACACCAGGGGTGTTTCTGTATCCAAATTTCCCCTTTTATGTGGGCACCAGTTATTTCGGATCGGAGCCTACCCTAATGATGCCATTTTTTACTGAATCAAATCTTTCCAAATGAGGTCACATTCTGAGGTACCGGGGATTAAGACCCCAACATATCTTTTTTGGGGGGAAGGGGGGGACACAATTTAACCCCCTAACAATCCACCCTCTGGCCCCTCAATCCATGTCCTCTCCATACGCAGAATACATTCACCCCATCCCGATATCCCCAAAGCCTTCATCATTCCAGCATCCACTCTAAATCCAAAATCCCCTCCACGTATCCTCAACTGAAAGACCCAAATCTCCTCATCTGCCAAGTCAGAACCTCTCCAGGAGCAGGGGAACCATTCGCCGCACCCAGAAGGAATCACCATTCACCACCTTTCCAGAAGGAATCACCAGCACATTGCCTGAGACAGACAGTGGCGGGGTGCCCAAGGCCTGCACGGCCACCTTCTGACATCTCCCTTAATCAGTCACGTTCGATAAGGGTCAATAGTTCTTAGAGATAATTGTCAAAGGAAGTTCAAACATCTCCTCTAAAGAGGTCCCGTCAGAGAAAACACAGAGAGGGAAGCGTGTAGGGCTTTCTGGCCTTCCCAAGCATCATGACCCACAAGAGGGGACCCTTTGTGCTTTCTGTTGAAGAATTAGAGGCAATCCTTTGAGCGTGTGGTTTCGGAGTTAATACAGATCCCAGTTCTTCGTTGTTGTCAAACCATAGCTTTTCTCTTGCCCCACCGCTGTGTTCCTTGCTGATTATACAGCAGCCCTGGGGTCCTGAGCTCCGTTCGGAATGGCAAGAGTTCTCAAAGTCGCAGGAATGCAGCGTGTGGTGCTGACACACACACTGTTTCCTGCAGCTTCCTCTCTGTCTCCTATGGCACCCCACTCTGTCGCCCTCAGAGCTCAGAGCAGGGGATGACTGTGGAGGGGCGGGGGGGGGGGAGGAACAAAGGGATGGACCTGGGGGGAATATTCTGGTAGAGAGAAGGCATTGCCAAAAAGGAAGAAGAATGAAGGGTGCACTGGAAAAACCCTCGGGGCGGGGTGGGGGGAGGGAAGAAGCAGGGGAGAAGGAAAAACCACAGGTTGTCACCCCTCTCTTTGGTGTCTTGAAAAACAACTGGCTGGAACCGTTTTGCAAACACAGGTGTTCCTGGAAGTGACTCACCCTTCATCCTGGGTACCAACCACCTCCAGGGCCACAGTCACCAACTTGGACCCCTCCAAGCCCACAGGAGGAGACAGTGAGAGGTGAGATGCCACCACAGAGGCCATCCTGAGCTGGTGGCGGGCCAGGGTGCTCAGGAAGCAGCCCTGCTGTGCAGTGCGAAGGAGACCCAGAACAAAGGGAGGGCGGGCATTCTGCTGTGCCCTATGGCGGTGGGCATTTAGCTCACTTCAACAAGGCAACGAACTGTACCACCTTTAGCCCAGACCTTCCAAGTCTAGCTCTTTGTTTCTCTCTTCAGTATCTGTGCAAACATGACCAGATCAGATTTTAGTCGCGTTTGACAGACAGTTCTGGCTCATTCAGTGTTAGACTGTTTATTAATGGGAGAAACAGAGAGTGATGATTACACCATAACCTCATAACCAGCATGGTCATTTTTCTTCCATGTGACCACAACAGTTTTGCAAATTTTCTAGTGTAAAAAGTCACTTTTTTTTGGAGTCAGAGTCTCACTCTGTTGCCCAGGCTGGAGTGCAGTAGCATGCTCACAAGCTACCACAACCTCGACCTGCTGGGCTCAGATCCTTCTGCCTTAGCCTTCTAAGTAGCTGGAACTACAAGCGTTTGCCACCACACCCAGCTAATTTTTTGATTTATTGTAGAGACGAGGGCTCACCATGTTGCCCAGGCTGGTCTCGAACCCATGGGCTCAGGCAATCCTCTCATCTCCACCTCCCAAAATGCTGGAATTATAGGCGTGAGCCACTGCACTCCAGCATGTGTGACAGAGTAAGATTTCAACACAAAAAATAAAAAAATAAAAAAAAAATAATCCAGGAG
>CAUYQG010155790.1:0-12056 GCA_963574415.1 Tarsius wallacei
CGCCTATAGTTCCAGCTTCTTGGAAGGCTGAGGCGGAAGGATCGCTGGAGCCCAGCAGGTCGAGGCTGCGGTGGCCGGGAGCGGCCACTGCACTCCAGTCTGGGCAACAGAGTAAGACTCCAACTCAAAAAAAAAAAAAAAGAAAATACCTCTGGCCAGGCATGATGGCTCACACCTGTAAGCCCAGTACTTTGGGTGGGAGGATTACCTGAGGCCAGGAATTTTAGATCAGCCAGGGCAACATAGTGAGACCCCATCTCTACAAAAAGAAAAGAATAAAAAAATTTTTTAAAGAGAAAACCTTGAATCTATGGACACTCTTAGGTTTTTTAGCAGCTGTTTGCCCTGCCTAATATTCATTCTTGAGAATGTCTGTGTAGCTGGGGCCACAGAGAGGGTTTGGGAGACAGGCAGGGAATTTAGGGAGTCAAAATACTAGTTTCTAGTCCCAGTTCCAACAGAATTCCTTGTATGACCTTGGGCAAGTCACTTCTTCCCTAGGCCTTAGTGTTCTCATCTGAAAATGGGATGTTGGACTTGTTAATATCCCAGGGTGCTTCCCTTCTTATTATCTATGTTTAAAGTCTTAACCTGTGACTACAGAATCCTAAAGCAGTGGGCCCAGCATTTTTTTTTTTTTTTGAGGCAAAGAAAGAAAAGTTTATTTAAAAGTAAATTAGAGAGAAAAAGAGAAAGGAGAGAGAAGATTCACCTCCCCAAGGTGGGGGAGGGGGCCAAAGCCAGGAAGCATGACGACAGCCATAGCTCAGAGACCACATGGCCACACCAGAGTCTTGCAAGGCAATGGCCAATGGCTGCTTGTGGTTGAGTTCTTTTAAGCATTCCCCTTGATGGGGGAAGATCATTAAGGTGATTGGGTGGTGGTCTGCTTCACTTCATCACGAAGGGGCAGGCAAGTACAGGTACTGACATCAGGTGATGGACAGCATGTGGATGAATGAGTTAGTCACATGATTGCTGCACCATGTGGGGTCTGTCTGAGTCACATAGGTCACAAAGGGCTGATTAGGTTAACTTGGGGGGTTTGGGCCCGGAGGGATTTTTCCTGCAAGAGACTTGTTAGACATTTGCAATCCACAAACTCCTTGACCAAAGGTGGTCATATTATCACTTTTATGGCTTTGACCTGCCAAAGGGTAATCTTTGACCATCTGCCTTGACAAGGAACCTAAAAGTTTATTATGGGTCCAGCATTTTTAAAGAAGTCTGGGAAATACAGGTAAGGTATCTGAATTAGAACTCCTTTCATGTGTGGAGTGAGGATGTCATAAACTTCGCAAGAGGGTCTCACACCTGAAAAGATGGAACTTCTGGGGTGGATGGTATCGGCTATTGTCCTGACTTGCACAGAGTTTACAGGCTAGCAGACAGGCTAGAATCCAAGCAACTGGAATACAGTGAGAGAAACAGATACAGGTCCAAGAGCTCAGAGGCAGGAGAGACCAGCAAAAGGCAAGAAAGTTATTTTAGGCTGGGTGTGGTGGCTCACACCTGTAATCACAGCACTTTGGGAGGCCAAGGTGAGAGGATTACCTGAGTCCATGGGTTCGAGACCAGCCTGGGCAACTTGGCAAGACCTCGCCTCTACAATAAATTTAAAAATTAGCCAGGCATGATGGTATGCACCTGTAGTTCTGGCTACTTGGAAGACTGAAGTGGAAGGATCACCTGAACCCAGCAGGTCGAGGCTGTGGTGGCCATAAGCGTACCACTGCACTCCAGTCTTGGTGACAGAATGAGACTCCGACTCAAAAAAAAAATAGAAAGTTATTTTAGGGGTCACACACCCCACTGAGAATCTGAGTTACTGACCCACTCCCATACAAAATGCACCAAATTGTACATGTAATTTCTGAGTGATCATGAGCTTCCAAGTTCATCTCACAGACCTCATCCCAGTTCTTAATCAAGGTTAAGGACTGTTGGTTTAGAAAAACCCCTAAAGAGAAATCAGGTAAGTTGGGAGCAAATCCTCGCTTGATTTTTTGAACAGGAGTACCACACAGGTTATAAGGAGAGGCTAGACACACAAGGATCATGGCCTGGGGACCTGGGGGCCTGAATCGGAGTGAGAAGAGGGAGGCGGAGAAAGTTTGGGTGAAATAAACCATGAGCCATCTCCTGTCTCTTCTGCCAGACAAAGCAATTCTTCATGCTGCTTTGGAAGACCAAACCCACAAGCTTTAAAACATAAACAGGCAGAGCCTCTTAAATCATTGGGGAGTTGTTTACAAATATAATCATTGGATTAAATCATCTGTGCATAACAAACAGAGACCAGGCCTGAGCCTCCACAGCCTCCATGACTGAATGTAGAAGAAAAAAGAATCCCGAGGGGCCCCTATGGGAATGAAACCCCTGAGATGGCCCTGCTCGGAGGCAAGGCGAGGCCAGCAGCTGCAACACCCTGCTTCTGTTCTCACGAATGGGCTCTTGGCTGGCCAAAATCTGACAGACATACAAGATTGAAAAGGCGGAAATATGCTTTTGATCCCGAAGTGGCAATCATTTTAAAGGTCACGGCCAAAGCCGCCAGCACTACAATTATGCTCAGCAAGCTCAGGGCGGAGGACATGGGACCCTGTGGCAAAGTGCAGCTTGATTGAGGCATGTGGCAGCCAAGGACGCAGACCCCTGCATGACTGTGGGGGTGGCATGATCGGGGGGGGCATACTTCTCACACTACAGTGTATATCTAAATCACCTGCATCTTCTCACAAGGCGGATTCTGATTAGACAGGGCTGGGATGCCGCCAAGATTCTGCACTTCCAACAAACTCCCAGGTGATGCCATGATGCTGGTTCCCAGGTCAAGAGTCTGGCAATGGCAGCAGAGCATAGCTTAGCCTGTGAACTTTGGGGTCAGTTAAGCCTGAATTCAAATCTGGCCTCCCCATCCCTCTGAGTGACCTTAGTTACTTAGCCTGTTTGAGACTCAACTCCTTATGTGTAAAATCGGGATGGTAGGCAGGATTATTTGTTTATTCGGTACTTATCTATGAAGCATCTACCAGGGGTCAGGCTTCTGCTAGGCCCTGGGGATGCCATGGTGAGACAAAACAGAGCCAGTGCCTGCCCTCATGGATCTGGCCGCCTTTGAGATGATGGATGTGAAGTATTTAGCTCAGTGCCTGGTGCCTAGTCAAAGCCAACAAATAATATCTATTCTTATTAGTAGTACACAGTGTCATCAATTTCAAGCACGCAGGGGAGAGGATTCTTCTGTGAAGTGCGAACTGCCTAAAAGGATTTGTGACTCATCCTGTAGCACAGGGACATAGACATGCAGGGTCCACAGTTACCCCCGTGAGGAGCTCCTGGTTTCGTGGGGAGATGTGTACTTAGCCCACACATGGCACAAGTTAGACGCAGATTTCTCTCTGTTCACACGCTTGACCCTGGGCCTCTGGCTTCCACTTACTTCTCAAAGCTGGCCTTGGGTTTCTCTTGATTGTCCCAACCCCAACTTTCGTTTTCTTACTGCACAGCCCGTTTTTACCCTTTCCCTTGCCATTTGGACATGAAAAATAATGTTCTCCACTCGGTAATGACTGCAACCCAACTCCTGCTGGTCAGACAGTCTACGGACCTCCTGCTCAAAGCTGGGCACCACCCGCTAGGCCTCCCTACCCTCTAGAGCCGTACTAATGGATCAATCTAAGTGTGTCATGGGGCTCTGGAAGTAAATCCCAGAGACTCTTCATTCACTGGGCTGCTTAGCAGACTTTGTATCCAGAGGCTGAAGTCCATGTGTCGATGAGGAAATGACAGCGTGCTTCCAGGCAGGCTTGGTCTAGATGCCCAGGTTTGGGCCTCCCTGTACCCCTTCCTGGTGCAGGTGGGGTTCTGAGTCAAGGCCAGTGAGAGGGGAGAAGGAGCAGGGAGCAGCCTCAAGGAAAAGTTCACAGAGGGAAGACCCAGGGGCAGTCTTTACCTTAAAATTAGCTGGCAGTAAGCCACGGAGACTAAGAAACCATCATGAGCAGTGCTGGGGCCTAGGGACACCATGAGTTGCTGGGCATAGTCCCTGCCCTCATGGGGTTTACAGTCTGATATAGAAAGCCAACAAGGTGGATAGTGCCGTGGACACCATCATGGGGACACACTAGAACCGTGTGTGACCCATCAGCAGAGGCTTCTTGGGAAGAGAGTGTTAGCTGAGACCTGAGAAGGAAGGTTAGGCAGGGAACAGTGAAGGGGAGAACATTCCAAGATGAACAGAGAGCATCGCAAGCGCAAAAGCAAGGAGGCTGGTCCATGGGTTCGAAGTGATAAGTGTGAGAAATGGGCCATAGGCCAGCATGGTGGCTCACATCTGTAATCCCAGCACTAACTGAGTCTGGGTCTTACTCTCTCACTCTGTCTGTCACACAGCCTGGAGTGTAGTGGCACAACCACGGCTCACTGCAGCCTTGCCCTCCTGGACTTAGGCGATCCTCCCATTTCAGTCTCTCAAGTAGCTGGGACTACTGGCCTGAGCCACCACGCCCAGCTAATTTTTTGATATTTTGTAGAGACAAGGTCTCACTATGTTGTCCAGGCTGGTCTCGAACTCTAGGGCCCAAGGATTCTCCTGTCTCAGCCACCCAAAGTTCTGGGATTATAGGCATGAGCCATTGCACCTGGCCAAAACATTTTTTTTCAAGAAAAGTAAAAAGAAACTGGCCTGGTGAGGAGGCCCAGGGCAGGTTGCAGAGTCCAGCCATTCTGAGGAAGTGGCTACTCCCCTGAGGGCAATGGGGAGCCATTGGAGGGTTCTACAGTACAATGCCTTGGTACAGCTATGGGGAAACTGAGGCACTAAGGAGTGGGTAGGTAACCGGCCTGAGGTTATACTAGCAGAAAGTGCTGGAGCAAGGATTCCCTGCCATCAGAGGCCAGAGCCACCACTCTCCAGCTGCTGTTAACACATACACAAGAACAAACACACATACATTAAAAAAAAAAATACAGCCGTGGCACAGGGCTCGGCCAGGGGCCTTCCAGGCAAACTCTGTTTAAACTCATTTAACAAGGAGCCTCTTAATGATCTCATTAGCCTGGACAGGACCCTTAGGAAACTTGAAGCGAGGCCCTGCTTTAATTGGGGCTTCTTTGAAGTGGCCACCACCTGAAGCTGCCACCTGAGCGGTCAGCAACAAGGCGAGCCTGTACGCCCTGGCCCGCCTGGGCCGCAGCCGCAGGGCCTCCACCGGCAAGGCCTAGCTTCAGTGGGCCCGGGCGCCGTCGGGATTCTACCCACTGGCTCCCAGCCACCCGCTCCACAGGCTTGTTCAGACAGGTGACCTGGCCGGCCTGGCCACAGTGAGGTCATGCGTCTTGATGGCAGCAGCTGGAAGGAGCCTGTGGCCATCCCTAGGCCTCACCCTCTCACGTCTGCCTCCTCTACGGGGATGCCCAGTGTTCTCTGACCCCAGGCTCAATCCACTCTCTCCATCCCCAGTTTCTCCCATCAGTCTTCGTATTTCTAGACTGCACCTTGTCTTCCAGCCACCCATGTCTAATCTCTCTATGACCCCTCGTGGGGTGGGGGCAGGAGCAGCTGTGGAGACCCCACCCAGACATGCCCCCCAGCGGCCACCCCAGTACCCACTTCTCTGGCAGGCCCTGGTCCTGCGAGGTCCCTCCCACTCTGATTCACCCCGATGCCCACTTCTCTGGCCAGCCCTAGGTCTTCCAGGCTCCCTCCCCTCTGGCCAGGTCCAGCATGAAGGGAGAACCCACATTCCATCAGGGGCAGGCCACACCACTCCCAACTGGCCCAGGAGACCCCTGGGGTTGACTGAGCTTCTGGGAAAGAAGTACCTGGCTGACTGTCCCCCCATAGGGTGCAAAACCCAGACAGGCAGAAGGAACCGATTCCCTCCCCAGCACGGCGCGAGGCCTCCCGGCAGGCAGGCACGATGGAGGCCTTGCCTATTAATAGTCAGGCAGCTGTTCGCCTCTGAATGAGACTCTTTATTGCAAGCTGCGTTGACAAAACAGAGCCCGCTCCTTCCTGCCTGGAATATTTAGGGGTGGAGGGGCTAGGGTGAGATGTTCCTTCCTTCCAGGGACTCTGAGAAGGTCAGTGCTGGGAGAGACCTTAGCAGTGACCCCTCAAAATCAGGGAGGCCAAAGCCCAGCTTGTCAGTTCTCCCCCTCTGTCTTCACGTGCTCCTCCGCCCAGGGTCACCACCTCCGCCAAAGACCTGAAGTTCCCTGAGGACTTTCTCAACATTCTTCCTTGTCCCACCCCAGTCTAGAAGCCTCATGGTCGACACCTTGGGTGACTGCCCTGCTGCCATCCCGGCCTCACCTCCTGGGCCCATCCCCACAGTCAACTGTGTATGGCCTTTGCACACCCTCCCGTGGCTGTTGCCTTTGCTTGTGCCGTTTCCTCTGCTGGTGCGCCCTCTCCGCAGCTCCTCGTGTGCTCTGTGGTCCCCGAAGTCTTGGCTTGGAAGACCCACTCCGGGGAGCCTCGTCTTCAGTGCCCTGCTGAACTCACCTCCCTCCCAGATGTCCTTTCTGGGAAGGAGAGACAGGGACTTTGTCTTCCTTGTCTTCCTCCAGCAGCTGCCAGGACACTGCCTGACACTGAGTCAACCAGAGGAGTTCAGGAGTGCTTCCTTCTCCTTTCCCAGGCCATGATGTGGCCAGCCGCCAAGTTCTGTCCATTCAGCCCAGTGAAGAGCAGGAGGCCAGGACGCAGGCTGCCTGTGTCTGCATCACGGCCCTGCCACCTGCGATTGAGGGACCTCAGGTGAATCGCTTAAGCTCGCAAAGCCTGCTTCCTCACCTGTGCGATGGAGCCGGTCGCAGCACCTGCCTCGTGAGGTTGTAGTGAGAGAAGTCACTGGGCAATGCTTATGAACAGCCGAGCCCTGACACATTGTGCAAAGATGAGCTGCATGCATAACTTAACTCGGAGTTTCCATCTGACCACAGAACCCTCCCGTATCCCTCATTCAACCGCCATCCGTGGCAGCTAAATGTCCCACGGCAATGCTCTGAGAAGTGCCTGTGAAGGCCACTCCTCCTGCTGTTCACAGGTGAGGAGTGTGGGTCCAGAGGGATCGGGGAGAGCCATGGCCCCAAGCATGGGCATGACAGCGTGGCACCTCAGCATCTCGAGCCTGCAGGCTCCCAGAGAAGAACTGGGCACCAGGGGTCCTCCATCTTCACATCAGAGCAGCCAAGGCATGGACGCTCAGACTGGCCTAAGGCAGGCTTATGGAGTTTGTTCTGTCTCTGCCTGCTGGGTGCTGGGAGTGGGGATAAAGAAAGGAGAGTTTCACCCAAGCCTTGGGCTGATGCTTTCTGCTTCCAGGAGGTTGGCAGCTGTTCCAGAGCCTTCTTAAATTGTCTTCAAAGAGGGAACACTAATCCCTGCCTCGTGTAGGACTCTTCACTCCCCAAAGCGTATTGACCACCATGATCTCCCTCAATCTCTTAGCTGCCCTCCCTGGGAGCAGACTAAGGCTCTCTACCATTTGGCCAGTGGTAAACTGAGGCTGAGCAAAGGCAAGTGCCTTGCCTAAGGCCACAGAGTCAGGGTGTGGCCGTCCCGAGGCTAGAATACAGGATTCCTGGCTTCCAGCCCAAGGCATGTAGCGGAATGTTCTCTGTGGTGCGAGGAAGCCAGGCCGTTTATTTTCCATATTCAATTCAATATCAACAAGCACCTGCTTAAAGTTACCCACTGCAATAGGATGAAAGAACAGGTCTCTGCTTTGGTTTATTTGGTGATTTTTAAAGCAGTCTTATTGAGGTATAATTGCTATACTGCACATGTCATATACACAAGGCCCAGGTCTTTTAAGCAAACAGCTCTAGGCCCCTAAGCATATGGAAGGATGCTCAATCTTATTAGGATTCAGAGAAATGCAAATCAAGACCATCATGAGATCTTTTTACACCCACTAGATTGGCAAGAAATTAGGGAGCCTGACAATACCAAGTGTTGGCACGGATGTGGATCACCCGGGAGCTTATGCACTGCTGGGGGGAGTGTCTATGGGAACGAGTGACTTGAAAATAATCTAGTATTATCCTGCAAAGTTGATTGTACTTTCCCTACAACTCAGAAAGTCCATTCCTGGGTACTGAGGGCTCCCAGGTGTGGACATAGCATGCTGGCCACTTTGACCAACTGGCTGTTAGAATGTTGAAATATGTCCATGCCACCTGCAGAGCAGCTGCTACTGCAAGCTTCCCCCATCCCTTTAGTGCTCTGACCGTCCCAGCACCTCCCCTGGGCACCTTCCCAACCTCCCCGTGATCCAGCGACGGAAAGGTTAACACTTGGCCTCACCGAGCACCTCCAGGGCCACGGCCCAGCTTCGCAGTACTCATCTTGAATGCCCGGTGCCCTCATCTTTCTGGTTTTTCCTGTCATTTACATAAGCCCTGGAGAAACCCTTACTCACATGCACCAGGAGATGGGTACGAGGCTATTCATGGCATCAATGTTCTCTTATCTCATCTTGTTTTTTATTTTTTAATGTAGAGACAGGGTCTCACTATGTTGCCCGGGCTGGTCCTGAACTCCCAGGCTTGAGCGATCCTTCCACCCTGGCCTCCCAAAGTGCTGGGATTACAGGTGTCAGTCACTGCTCCTGGTCAATGTTCTCAACAGAAACAACAAACAGCCACAATAACCAAACAGCTATGAATAACCTGATGTTCATGGAGAACCCCATTTGAACTGCTCCCTCCTGTGGGCTCTGAGAAGCTTCTGCTTCTGTGTGATTCCAAAGCTCAGACTCTCTTCCCCATCGTGGGCACCCGGCCTCAGGCTGGGAATGCTGGGGTGCGGGACTCTTTCACTCAGATCCCAGCATCTAGCACAGAGCCTGACACATGGAAAATGTTCAGAAAACAGAGACTTTAATGCAGTGAAGCAGTCGATCTGTTGTGACTGCCCTCGGCCTCCACACTGGCCTCACTTCCTGCTTGACTCCCAGATCCCTGAAATCCGGACCAGAAGACCATCTCTGCCCTGAGTTCCTTTGTTTCCTAACCTCCTGATGTTGAACCTGGACTTCTTTTTATTTTATTTTTTGTAGAGACGGGATCTTGCTATGTTGCCCAAACTGGTCTTAAACTCCTGGCCTCAAGCAATCCTCCCACCTTGGCCTCCGAAACCACTGGGATGATAGACATGAGCCACCATGCCGGCCTGACTTCTGAGACTCATCTCTGAGGGCCTGACTTCTGAGACGCATCTCTGAGGGCCGATCCAAATCTTTAACCACAAAGACCATGACTACAGTCATTCCTTCCTTCCTTTGTTCTTTAAATGCTAATTGTCACCCTCATGTGCCAGATGCTGAGCTGAGCCTGGGAGAAACAGCAGTGACCAGACACAGCCCTGCTTTCTGGAGCGCTCAGCCTGCCCTGGGCAAACCCAACCCAACACAGGCCCCAGCCGCCGGCTGCTGAAATGAAGCCCATGCACCTGGCTCAGGGCCCCTTCAGCCCAGCAAAATGGCACATCCAGGGCCTGGCGCTGAAGCACCTGGGTGCTGTGTCCCCACACACCTCCCATCCGACCTTTCGCCTGCGGAAGAATCTGTTTTTGTTCCGGGAAGAGAGGCAGAGCTGTGGGAAACTTATTTATGTGTTTGGCTTCCTAATTTAATCTCTTTAACAAATAAAAATAAAGATAGTATGTTTGCCCAAACAGTAACAGGCCCCACCTGAAATGTTATTATTACACATTCCAGAATTAGAATCACTCTGTTTCTGCTAGTGGCCTCCATGGCCGGGGCAGTGGGGTGTCGAAAGCCTGAGTTTCCGGCTCAGCTCTGCCGGGGGACCATGAGATGTTGGAAGTCCTTTCGCCCTTCGGGTCTCGTTTCCATCCTTTTCAAAATGAGATGCCTGGGGTTCATAGATCTCATCCTGCATTCATAATATCCCATGAAGAAGGCATTTTGATCCCTGTTTTATCGATGCAGAAATTGAAGCTGAAGAGACAGAAGAGTCCAGCTGACCCAGGCAAAGACAGGAGCTGAGTGTGGGCTTCCTGCCTTGCCTGGGGTCCTTTGTCCACACCAGGGTTCTTCATGTTGGAATAACGCACAGATGCCTCCAAAACACTCTCACTGACCCTAAGAATGTGTCCAGGGCTCTTAGGGGCTGGCAGACCCAAATTCAGAACCTGCCCATTCGGATCTACAGCAACACCTTAGATTGTTCAGGGAACCATGAAGCCACCAATGGTCACGATGCCGGGTGACCGTAAGAACGAATACCAACACGGCAGAGAAGCCACGTGGCCGTGCAGTGTCATAAGACAGACACCTACATGATCCAAATGCACAATTTTCAATTATTTTAGATTATCACTGAAACAAAAATGTAAAATAAAACTCTTGGAGAACTTACTGGAACCCCCTCTCTGTTCTGAGGTTCCATCCTGCTGCCTCCACGTTGCCTGAACCATCGCCCCCCTCCCTTGCTAACATTCTCTGAGTTGCCCTGGAAACCATCTGCTGGTGGAAATAACAATTAAGCTGTTCAGCTGCCTGGTTCACTTAGTTCCCCATCAGGCTTCATGCCAGGGTCAGGGAGGCCTGGATTTACCCACCCGTGGTGACACACCTCAGGAGGGACACATCTCCTGAGGCCAGGGAGGAGTCTTGAAAGACAAAGGAGAAAGGCCTAAACCTGGGTGGGCGTTGCTCAGCCCTCCGCCACCCCCTCTACGAGCCATCCACTCTCCATTCACGCCTGCTATGTTCCAGGTCCCAATCTGGGGGGGAGAGAAGACGGGTGAACAGCATAAGCGGGGTTCTCGCCGTGTGTATAATGGGCTACTGTCTATGTTAAATGTGTGTCTGTGCCTTGGTATCGAAGCTCTGGCGACATGGCTTCCTCCCGGGAGGAGACCTGAGAGGCTGGCTGGGGAGGCCGGGAGACTCACCACCCTCCGTACCCTTCCTGCACTTTTACGTGATTGCATCATGCATGTTTATCACCTACTCCAGAAACCCCTTGGGTTTTACACGGCTTTCTTCACTGCCATCCTGTGCTCCGGCTGCTGGAGCAGGCTGGCCCCACAGAGGTGGGGGATGCTTTGAGTCGGTAAGTGGAATGAAGAAGGGACATCTTTTGGCTCTGTTGGCCATGGCTCTGTGGGCTTGTCCAGGCTGCCGGCCCCGAAGCCTCTACCCACACTCCCCCAGCTTGTTCCTGTGTGTGCCCAGGACGAACTGCTTGGAGGTGACACCCCCTGCAGTGGCCTCAAGAGACCCTGTGTGGGCCGGCATGCGGTTCCATATGAGTGAAAGTGACCGGGCACATGTGTCCTTTTCTTTCTCCAAATATTTTCCTTGGAGTCATCAGATGTCCTCCCCATCCTGTGACAGGAGGACTGGGCAGCTCTGAGCAGCTGTGGTGGGACACATCCTCTGATGTCTCCTGCTTTCCAGAGAGATCACGAATGCCACTCCACACACACCCAGGTCCAGAGTCAGCGAGCACAGGCTCAGGGCCCAGGGCCATGGGTGGAAGGGGAGCGGGTGGCAGGGAGACCGGGTCCCCCACATCCTGGCATCTCCCCACTGGCCAGTGCAGCAAGGAGATCTGGTGAGACTGCGTTGGGTCCTCAGGGCCAGGCAAGGTCAGGACACGCATACTGGATGGCTCTCGGGTAGCTTTTTCTTCAGAGACTTTTCTCAGGGAACTGCATCTCCTTGGGGCCTAGGACTTCCTGCCATGCCCTGGCTTCTTCCCTCCAACCTCATGGCATCCCTGAGCGCCTGAGACTGTTCCCACCCCTATTTTACAAGCAAAGAAGCTGAAGCCTGGAGATAAAATAACTTCCCCCCCAAGTCCACCAGCCTGCACATCACTTAGCCTGAATTTCAACCCAAGCCCATGCTCCCAACACTGACCCAAAGTCAAGGCCTCTGCAGTCAAGCTGCAGAATGGCTTTGGCTCGTGGCGGCTGCAGAACCCCATGCCACAGAGGAAGACTTTGGCGTGGCCGGTTTATTCAACTCTAAAACCTTTGCACATCAAAAGACTGCATAAATAAAATGAAA
>CAUYQG010155792.1:0-11601 GCA_963574415.1 Tarsius wallacei
GAATTGTGACCTCACAAGAGTCATTTCTGACCCATGGCCTGGGCCTCCCAAAGCACTGGGATTACAAACACAAACCACTGTGCCTGGCCAGTACAAAGTCTTAATCCCTTAATGTGGCTCACAAGGCCCTTTATGAAGCAACAGTCAATATACTCCTTTTTTCTAAACTTCCAAATTTTACCCCATCTCAAACCAGATCTACTTGGAAGGAATGTGTTTTACTAATATATTAGCATTTCTCTTGATTAAATCTTCCTTTTTCTCTAACAGTTCTTGCCACCATCTTGAGCCTCTAAATCGCAAGACACTCAACTAACCCTAGGTGACAGATCTGCAGAGAGGAGGAGTGTTTTGCACCTCTGGGCCAGGTGTTTTATGTGAGCAGTGCTAAAGGAACCCAGAAAAATCACTTGCCAGTTCATGAATTATACATAGATTTCTACTTCTCTTCCCCAAGGTAATTCTTTAAAAACAAAGTTTATTCGTCGCTTACTTCCTTTTTAGTGAGTGGAGATGTTGACTGAAATATGGTTCTTGGTGTGAGACGTCAGACTTTGGAAATTCAAATGTGCATTTGGGAACGCATACATTTTCATCTGTTAGCTGACAATGACTAAGGTGAAGACTCCTTAAAGCAATTCCCAGTCAGAAGAGAAGTGTCAACTTCAGCATCATCATTCATGAGCCGGTTCATTTCTCTTTCCCCAAGCATTGGTCTGGGTTTGCTATGAAATAAGCCCCCATAGACCCTCAGCACATTCTACCTCCTGTGGTGCCTTTGCCTTACAAAATCGGGGGGTTAATCACTCATCTGTTCTTCAGCCCAACAGATGCTTCTTGAGAGTCTACTCGGGGCCACACACATTTTGAAAGCTGGAATTGTTTGATGTAACAATCAGCATGTCCAATGTTACACATCTTTGCTTTAACTCAGAGGTAAATGGAAACGTGTGGTATAGACGGTTTTGCAGGTGAGGCTGTAGAAACGATGGAGACCAGCTTGACAATGTGTGAGTCTGTCGCCGCCCTTGGCTCCTCCTGGCCACACGAGCGGTCCTCCACATGTGTGTCCTGTTTGCATTCATTGTCTCGCTCACCACTCATGAAGTCCTGCAGTGTCCTTGTTTTCTCATGAACAACCTGAGACTTAAATATATTAAGTGAAGCTGGTTCTTCTCCACATTTCTGGGCAAGTGTGTGGGTGTGTACGGGGGGATGTGTGTGCCTGGGTGTGAGTGAGTGGGGGAGCATGAAGGTAGAAAAGACAAGAGGAGAACAAAAGCAAAACGTATTGTGAGCCAATACGTTTCTTGCAGGCTTGATTTTATTGAGTGCCTACTGCATGCCGGTTACCTGACATACCTAACACATTCAGCCCTGATAGCCCCAATCTTTGTGGTAAATATGGTATTATCCTCTCCCCTATGGATGTAAAGATTAGTTGTACAGATGATAATCAGGGAATAAGGCTCCAAACTCATTCTTTCCACTATCCCAGACTAGTCCCCACACTTGCTGTCCCTAAACCCAGTGTTCTTTCTACTACAGCACCCCTCTCCAACCCAGTTGAAAGAAGGATTCCATGGTGTGAAGATTCCTTGGGAGGACTGTCTATTGGATTAATTCTGGTCTTCCCACATTTTGACTTCTTTCAACAGCTTATTTGCATTGTTGCAGACACATGGTCTGAGTCTCTCTTACTCATGAACTGGATTTTTTCTCTTCCATCAAAATAAACATCACCCACAGGGGTCACGTTCACTGATGCTATGGGTCACAGCAATCTGACTCAGCTTCAGAATTTTGGTCTCCATAGCAAGATTTCAAATGGATAATTAGGATGAGGTTCAGTAACCTGTGTCCACGCACTTCTGTCTTTATTTTGGAGTGGATCTGGTGGCTGACACAGGTCACTGGATGTCAGACTTCTGGTCAAGGGTGGTATTCAAACTATCGTCAATCAGCCTGACCAATCAGGGTGGTGTGTCCATCAGAGAGGGTCTGATGTCTAGAGCATCTCTTTGTGCATAACATCAATTTTTGGCACCTGGGTCATGGAGGAAATCTGGGGGTCTCGGGCAGGCATTCAGAGTTAGGGGAGTGATCTTTTGCCCAATGGTACAGCTACATTTTAATTTTAACAAAGAGTGCAGCCATATTGGTGCAGATTGACTGGCTATCAACCCTGCTTCTGGTCCTCTTCCCTAACTTAGGGCTCCTCCTCCCTCTTCCCCCTGCAGGTGACTTCCCTGTACTGGGCTGGTATTTCTTCTACAGAAAGGGGAAAAGGGGATGGAATGCAACCCTGAGGAGTTGTTCGGTCTTTTCTTGGCCTTCTAGCTCATCTCTAAGCCTTGCAGACCAACACTCCGTGGCAGTGATGGTTACTCGCTCACCAGTATACTCTCTCCCTTCCTATAATGGCCCGACCCTGGAGTTTCAGCTGGACACAAGCCTGCCCAGAGACTACATTTAGGGCCTTCCTTGAACCTCAAGGTGATCGTGTGTCTGTTTCAGAACAGCCAAAAGGATTGGAGCCCTTCCAAGTTGTGCCTTGATGAGAAATGAGGAGGGGTCTCCCCACCCCTTTGTTCCTTCTGATAACTGGGATGCAGGCCACCTTGGACAGAAAGGGTACACGGAAGACAGCAGAGCAGCTCTGCTAGGCTGGGCGTCTGAGTTCCAGACTATCACGTGGGAGAGAAAGGTTAAGCCCGCCACACGGAAGCCACAAAATGTTGGGGGATCTTTGTTAATAGCGGCTTAGATTTTACTTTTACAAATACTACTTGGTAATCGTATCACTATCCATAGCTTACTACCTTTGCAAACAGAGAAGAGGGATAGCAGATCTGCCCGAAAGGCAGAGCATAGACAAAATCAAAACAAAAGTAAACAAAGAAAACAGAAAATGCCTTAAGAGCACTGCAAGGGATTCTGTGTGGATGGAGAATGAATTGTGCGTGGGGGACTGTTGAGGGAAGAGACTGGTTAAATTATTGCATAATAAATTAAAACGACCAGCCTGGGCAACATAGCAAGACCTCGTCTCTTACACAAAATGGAAAAGTTAGCTGGGCGTGGTGGCGCTTGTCTATAGTCCCAGCAACTTGGGAGGCTGAGGCAAGAGGATCACCTGAGCCCAGGAGGTTGAGGCTGTGATGAGTTGTGAACGTGCCACTGCACTTCAGCGTGGGCAACAGAGTGAGACTCTGACTTAAAACACAAACACACACACACGCACACACGCGCGCACACATGTGCGCACGCGTGCATGCGTGTATTATACCAATACCCAGAGAGAAGCAGAGCAGGGAGGGGGTTCGGAGAATTCTAGCCATGTTGAGTCCCAGGTTCCAGACCACGTGGCCTGACACCTGACACTCCCCTCTATTTGCTTAAGCTGTTTAGCAATGGGTTTTTGTCACTCGCAGGGTTTTAATAATACACGGTCGGTTCCCCAGACCTAACCTACCTATAACATAATGACGAATTAATGCCCAAGTGCTCACAGATTCACATGAATTAATGTGTTCCTCATATGGTTTAGCATTTGCTTGTTACACAGGGCCTTCTAGAGCTTATGCTTTGATGCAAAGGCATCTCTTCAGTGGAGGGAATAAGTTTTAGGCAGCTGAGCAAGCCCAAGGGAGAGACAACTGCTGGGCATCTGGGCTTTCTGCAGCCCGTCAAGCCATTCAGAGCTGTGGCAAACTCCTCCACCCGCCTCCCCCATATCCCAACTGTGGATGCTGGGAGCAAGGGTTGGAGTGAATGGAGGTCAGGATCTTTTATTTATTTGAGACAGGGTTTCACTCTGTTGCCCAGGCTGGAGTGCAGTAGCATGGTGTTGGCTCACCGCAGCCTCAACCTCCTAGGCTGAAGCAATCCTCCTGCCTCGGCTTTCCGAGTAGCTGGGACTACAAACATGCACCACCATTCCAAGCTCATTTTTCTTTTTTCTTTCTTTCTTTCTTTTGTAGAGACAGGGTATTGCTTTGTTGCCCAGGCTGGTCTCGAACTCCTGGCCTCAAGCAATCCTCCTGTCTCAGCCTCCCAAAGCACTGGGATTATAGGCATGAGCCACCGTGCCCGGCCAAGAACTTATTTTAATGAACTCTCTTTTTGGCCCTGAGCCTCCCACATGGGTCCTTCCTTTTCTGCTCCTTTCTGTCCACTGCAGCAAGGTGTAAGCAGATTGCTTAGCAGGGAATTCACCACGAAACAACAATTGCCACCAACACTGCCACACTTCAGAGAAGGACAGTTCTGCAACTAATTACTTCCCATGAAAATACCCAAACATAATTTTGTTCATTATTAAAATTTTCAATAATAAATTTATCTTCTCCATTAAGTAATACATTATTCTCCTACAAAACACACAGCAAACTAGAATTACTAGGCACTGCTTATATTAAATTGTTGCTTAATAAATTAAAACTCCTATGGTTATGAATAAACCAGGTCATCTGCACATTTAGTAAATTAGTAGTTTCTTGTAGTTGTTCTCTCCTGGTCAAAGCCTAAAAAAGGGGGAGATGAAAAATGATTATCATTATTATTTTATTGTTTTCAAGCAAAAAGCTGCTCTCTGCAGTGTAGTTTAAAATAAACCACTCAATCTAATACAGTAGAATCAATATTGTTAAGTATCAATCAATAAGGGTGATTTTTCAAGACTATGGTCTGTAAACTTTTTAAGTCACATCAACTTGGATAGACAAGACCTGGTGAACAACCAACTCCTGGTCGTATTTGAAGATCCTTGATGCACCAAGCATTGCCCAAAGTGACTTTAATTATTGTCCAGTTTTTTTTTCTTTGTTACAACTTTTGAGTGGGTTGACAAGATTTTCTTTGGATCTGAGGATAAGTCAATTTCTACTCTACCATCTTTCCTATTTGGGAAGATGAAGAGAGATCTTCCGGTCATATCGAAATGGTGGTAGCTATTAAAGAAGCAGTTACGAGGGCTCCTCAAGTTACAGAATCCTTCCTTATAGAATCCTGTAATGCAAATAGATGACTGCACTCAACTTTTTTTTTTTTAATCTCCCTACCCATTCAAAAGTCGCTAGGGATGGGAACCAAGCCACACCAAGACAATTGCGCCACCTTCCGGTGAAACTTGGAACTGTCTGAACCTGTCTTTTCTTGAAGGGTGAAAATAGTAGGAGAACATACCCTGCTCTCCCCTCACCCTTCTTTCTTGCAGCTTTTGGTTCAGTTGTTGATTGATTGATTGATTGATTGATTGATTGTAGAGACGAGAAGGAGAGGAGGAGGGAGAGGGAGAGGGGAGAGAGGAAAGGAAAGGGGAGGGGGAGAGGAGAAAGGATCTTGCTATGTGGCCTAGACTGGTCTTGAACTCCTGGGCTCAAGCAATCCTCCCACCCTGTTCTCCCAAAGTGCTGAGATTGCGGGCGTGAGCCACCACGCCCAGCCCAGTTCAGTCATTTATAGTCAGCGACTCTCCCCCTCACATTTATATGCACAGATTCTTTGAGCTCACTCCTCTTTGTTGCCTCTCTCTTAAACTACCGTCCAACACCTCGGGGATCTTTTTTTCTTTCCTGAGCAATTTCTTTTTCTTACTCATAACCTCCTCCACCTTCTCTCTCTTTTTCTCACCAGGTGAAAACAAAACAAATAAAACCAACAAAAACAAACAGCAACAATCATAAACAACAAACCCTTTATCCTATATATGCTCTTAAACCTTTGGTATACGCAGAAGTTTCCTTCAGGATCTATACAAAAATTCCAGGCATGGTAGCTCATGCCTGTAATCCCAGCTCTTGAGAGGTTGAGATGGGAGAATCATTTGAAGCCAGGAGTTCGCGACCAGCCTGGGCGACATTGTGAGATCCCCATCTCTCTCTTAAAAAAAAAAAACTATACAAAATGATTATCTGCTTCTAATTAAGAAAAAACATCTTGCTGGACATGGTGGCTCAAGCCTGTAATCCCAGCACTTTGGTAGGCCGAGGCAAGAGGAGTTCAAGACCAGCCTGGGCAACTTGGTGAGACATTGTCTCTCAATAAATCAAAAAATAAGCCAGGTGTGATAGCACGCACCTGTAGTTCCGGCTACTTGGAAGACTGAGGTGGTAGGATCGCCTGAGCCCAGCTGGTTGAGGCTGCAGTCACCATGAGTGTGCCACTGCACTCCAGCCTGGGTGACAGAGTGAGACTCCGACTCAAAAAAGGAAAAGAAAAGAAAAGAAAAAAAATCTCATATTTAATATTTTTTGTTGAATAATTTTATTTTATTTTTATTTTTTGAATCAGAGACTCACTCTGTCACCCAGGCTGGAGTGCAGTGGCTCCATCATGGTTCCTGGGCTCAAGTGACCCTTCTGTCTCAGTCTCCTGAGTAACTGAGACTAGAAGTACACACCACCATGCCTGGCCAATTGTTCTACTTTTTGTAGAGATGAGGTCTTGTTTTGTTACCCAGACTAGTCTTGAACCCCTGACCTCAAAGCAATCCTCTTGCCTGAGCCTCTCAAAGTGCTGGAATTACAGGCATGAGCCATCACACCTGGTCTCATTAATTTAAAAAGGAATCTTTTCTTCTCCATTTTGTCCCAAATATACAGTGGTTCAGCTGGGCTAACTAGGTTAACATTATTTCTACATGAGGTGTAAGTTACAAAAAACTAACTTTTTCTATCACAATACTCTGGAAGTTAAAGACATTTTGCATTTAAAAAATAATTTGCTTTTTAGAAATTCCTTCACTACCGTGGTTACATATCTTTATTCATTTAGTTATTTATTTAAAAATTAAATGATTGAGCAATTGTCAAAAAAGTCATTATTCACTGGAAAAAAAAAAAAAACCAAAGCCATAGGCAAGTAGATAAAATACAAAATGAAAGTCCCATCTCTTATCCCTCATTCATCCTTCATCAGAAATAGTTCAGAGTTTGAATTATTTAATAATTTTTTCAATGCAGACACAAGCATATTTTTTTCTGTTTGGAGGAAGGGGAAAAGTTTCCTAATAACTTTTTCTCCTACTTGTTATGAGCATTCTTTGGCAAATATATAGACACAACTGAAAATTTTTTTAAAATGTATTGTCCATTACACAATTATTTCTCATAAAAGAAAAGGGGGTAACGTGCAAAGTTGGTCCATCTGAGATCAGAAAGTGGGGACAGGAGGGAAGGAAAGTCTGCTCACCATTATGGGTAAGAACCCACTTGATCAGAGCATAAAATAGAAACCAGAAGAAATAACTTTTCATCATGATTCAAAGAACATGGCAAAAGTACTTTCTTTTTGAAGCACTATGATGATAACACAATCAATGCACATTTTCGTATGTGCTGGGGTTTATCTTTCTGAATCATCTTGTACATTTTGCAGACCACACACACCTTTTGCCCCTTTACAATAACTGCTATCTTGTTCACGGGTCCTAGAAACAATGACAGAGGACTAAGGGTAGCCATGCTGTCTTTTTAAAAAATGGCTAAGTGACAGAAGACAAATGCGTTTTTTTTCTTCTTGTCTTTGGACCTCTTGAGACGCCAAGCCAATGCCACATTAGAGAAACACTACCCGGCTGTGATGAGTTTTCTTTCCTGGGACCGACAGAGTGAGTGACGTGCAGCCTATCTTTTTTGTCATGTTCCTGGCTGTCTACCTTGTCACAGTAACGGACAACATGAGCACAATTTTGTTCATTAGAAGTGACTCAAAGCCTCACATTCCAGTCGACTTCTCCCTCGTTAGCCTCTCCATGTAAATATCTCTGTGACGCTCCCAGTGTCACTCCTCAGATGCTGGTTCACTTCTTATCCAACAGAAAAAAGCCACTTTCTTCATGAGGATATTTACATTTCCACGTTTTCATTGTCCTGGTAATCTCAGATTATTACATGTTTACAATAGTGGTGTATGACTGCAAGGTGGCCATCTGCAAGCCATTGCTGATGATGGCAGAATGTCCAGATATGTCTGCCTCTCTGGTTGCTGCTTCTTAAATATATGGTTTTGCAAATGGTCTAGCACAAGCCATAATTCCTGTTTCAACTGCTCCACGAGCCCAGTGAGATAAGCATCTCTCCCAGTTCTCCCTTACTCAGATACTGTGTCAAAGAGACCACCATGTTCATGGAGCCACACTGCCTTTTGAGACCAGAATATATTTTATAGAGGATTAAACAAAAATGTTGGAATTGTAAACTTTTTATTTTTTAAGTCAGGGTCTCTCTCTGTCACCCAGGCAGTGGCATAATCAAGGCTCACCACAGCCCCAAACTCTTGGGCTCAGGTGATCCTCCCGTCTTAGCCTCCCTAGTAGCTGGGACTACAGGTGCACATCACTACACCCAGCTTGATTTTTTTATTTTTATTTTTTTGTAGAGATGAGATCTTGCTATGTGCCCAGGCTGGTCTTGAACTCCTGGGCTCAAGTGATCCTCCTGTCCCAGCCTCCCAAAGTGCTGGAATTACAAGCGTGAGCTACCGAACCAGAATTATAAGCATTATTTAACTCAATGTCCTTCCATTCAGATGTGTCATGAAGGACACAGGAAGCACTCTCTTGTTAGTGGCAAGACTTCTTAGTTGCAGCTAGGAAGAAATTGTCCTGTGGAAGTTTTTCTGCATTGTACACGTCTATAGCTTGGGCATTCTTATTTTTCTAATTTGAATCGATTCTTGCCAGGAGAGTAGTCCTGTCATTTGAATCCATCTTTTACTCTTATTTACACTAATGTTGGTGAAATAATTGATTCTTTCCCGTCATTAGGGGAAATGGTGCCTACGAGACAGCCTGAGTTTACCCACCATCCTAAAGTGCTTCCTTGGTCTGATGTTCTCCAGGCCTCGTTCTCTACCATTTGCTGAAGATTGAAATTCTTCCTCCTCATGAAGGGTGTGGTCTTACCCTCTCGCTGATACTGACTGATCATTTCTTGTTGTTGGAAGAACAGCGTTCTTTCTGTCTCCTCATGCCGTTGCCTTTTATTAATTGTATGTTATTGTATAATTAAGACAAGAGGGGAGCTGCTTCGGAGAAGAAGGTTTTTGGACAGGGATGTCGCAATAGTCCCAGGACCACCCTCTGAAAAACCCCAAAATTGGCGTTCTCATGGGACGTCTGCTTGTGCCCACCTTTGCCCATTCTTTGTGACCAAAATTGACCCCAAAGACTGGAAAATTGCTCCTCTTTGGCTGCTCTCTCCAATAATCAATGTTTTGTTTTGTTTTTTTTTTAATAATGCCACAGTCTTGCAGTGCCAAACAGTCAGTGAATGTCAGAGGGAAATAATCATCTCGTAATTCAGACTGGTAGGAAACAGTCATTTCTAATTACTTGTCATAAGGAAAGACAATGCAATTAAAGATTCTGGCTTAGACTGCAACCTCCGCACAGCCACTGCCTCCGTTGATTCATGCTTTTGACTGTCTGAGAAGGCAAAGTCAGCCAGATTGACCATAGGCTTGTCCAAATTGGCTTCCACCATGATGAAGACACCTTATGGCTGTTTCATATTTCAGATGGGTGTTATTATACAGGGGTGGAGAGCTGGTTATTAAAAATCAATGTTCTTGGGTTTAAAGGAGTTATTAGGGGTTATTTTAGAACGAGACTTAGGCACACTGTTAGACATGGAGTAGGGACTTATGTGTCTCAAGATGCACTTTTTAAAAGACTCATTAGTGTGAGTTGTTTAGGATAAAAATATAACTTTGCAGCTCCATCCAAAAGACACTTTTCAGTCCTCAATCTTACTTGATCTTTGTGGCAAAGAAAATATTGTGTATTCACTAGGTTCTAATTATTTTCCTCTTCCTGGATGTATAGGTTGCATTTTCTGGTCTCCCCACTTTTGGCCAAAACCCTTAAGGAAAAGTGACATGTGTTACTTCTGTGTTGAAGCACAGAAGGATACGTGTGAAGCTTCCTGCTCTCCCTCCCCATGTCATGGTTGTCAAAGTCTTACCTGAAGATGGCAGTGACAAAGGATGGAACCGCCACCGACTCTTGGATCACTGCTCAGAGGTGAGTTTCCTCAAAATCCTGCAGCAGACTGAGTGTGAGGAGGAAACAACCTTCTATTAAAAGCTGCTGTGACTTTGAGGGTTATTTTGTTACGGCAGCATCACCTAGCTTATTCTGACTCACAGCCTCTTTGGAGGCATCTGATTCTGCCAGTATGTTTCGGATTATGCAAATCAAAGCTTTCCCAATTTCCCTGCCACCCCTTTGACTCCATCTTCTCAGTCTCCCTTTGAGGTTCCTCTTCCCTTCCCAAGTCTTTCAATCCTGGAGTTTCTTGGTTTTCTACCCTGGACTTGCCTCTCATTCTGTAAGTCTTTCTGTTTCAATTATTATCTAATGAAGACTCTCAAATACGGGGGGTGCCAAAAGATATATACACATTTTAAGTAAGACATTCTCCCCAAAGATGGCATTAATCAAACAAATGCTAGCATCACCATGCAACAGGCAGGACAATCAAAGAAAATGGCAGAAGCACAGTTGAGCGAACGTCACACTTCACATTTCTACCATAATTTAATTCACCCTTGAAAAGTAATACATAAATAACATCTCTTGAAATGTGTATGCATTTTTTGGCACCCTGTATATTTCTCTAATCTAGTGTTTTCCTGCAAACTGACAGATCCTTATACTGTACACATCTCCCTACAGATTGGATGGCTCATGGCTCTCACGCTCAGCTCATCCAAAATTCAGCTTACAAGCCCTCCCTCCCTCAAGCCTGTTCCTCCTCCAGTCTTTCTGTCCTGAGTGGTGTCACCAGTCTCCAGAGGTGGTGCCAATGAATCACACCTCACATTCACATTTTTGTTTAGACCCTTCCACATTGAACTTGCCCTGTGCTATGACCCACTTCAACCAATTGAATGTGATGAAAGTGACATGACACTGGCAGCTTCTACTTTTGCACTTTGAGGAGCCCTGAATTGCCATCTGAGGTATCCAGCTATCCTTCTGGAGAAACACCCCCCCATGGGGAAGGTGGGACCCTTAGTCTACATGGAAATAGGAAAGAGACTCAACTCTTCCAACATCCCAGCTGAGTCCTGTTTTCCAACTCTCTGCACCAAGGCCCTGACATGTGAATGAAGCCATCTTGAATATTCTAACCCAAGCCACCATCTGACTGCAAACACATAAGAAACAATGAACAAAATAAGCAGAAGAACCATCCAGTTTAATACCATTCACTGACAGAATCATGAGAAATAATAAAACACTGCTTAGTCACTGAATGTTGGGTGGCTTGTTGTGCAGCAATAGATAAAAACAATAGTCCTTGAGCTGGGCTCGGTGGCTCAGCCTGTAATCCCGCGCCTTGGGAGGCTGAGGTGAGTGGATTGCCTGAGCCCGCGGGTTTGAGACCCGCCTGGGCAACTTGGTGAGACCTCATCTCTACAATAAATAAAAAATTAGCCAGGCGTGGTAGCGCGCGCCTGTAGTTCCAGCTACTTGGAAGGCTGAGGCGGAAGGATCGCTGGAGCCCAGCAGGTCAAGGCTGCGGTGGCCGGGAGCGGCCACTGCACTCCAGTCTGGGCGACAGAGTGAGACTCCAACTCAAAAAAAAAAAA
>CAUYQG010155795.1:0-27461 GCA_963574415.1 Tarsius wallacei
GCGCCTGTAGTTCCAGCTACTTGGAAGGCTGAGGCGGAAGGATCGCCGGAGCCCAGCAGGTCGAGGCTGTGGTGGCCGGGAGCGGCCACTGCACTCCAGTCTGGGCGACAGAGTGAGACTCCAACTCAAAAAAATAAAAAAACCTATGATTGCTGCTGTGTATATTTTCTTTTAAAAATAATTCTACCTTATTACATTCTATAGATAACAAAAAAAAAAAACCAAGCAAATCAATACTCCTAACTACTGACCTTAGCCTAGGAAATAACAGTTGCAAACAGCAGTCTCCTGTTGCAGTTTCTAGTAAGGAAGCTTATCTTCCTGCCTAACCTAAATCCCTCCTGCTTTAAGTACCTTTGCTCAATAAAGTCTTCAATTTTCATAATGCTGGGAAGATGGTTACATATTCTAGAACAAAAAGAATGATCTGAGTTTCAGGTAAAAGATTTCACTTCCACATTAGCAGCACTGAAACCCGCATGTGATATTCAGCATGTTGTAAGCCCTATCCCAATCCTCTACATCTTCAAAACACTAATTTCCTCAAAGGTCCAGACTTCCACGATCACAGTATGCATATCCCACTCAATTAAATAACTAACTCTTAAGAATTATCTTGTCACATTTATAACACAGTTAACAATTACTTTTGATTAAAAAAAAAACAAAGAAAAGAGAAAAAGCTCACCTAATGGTATATATATCCTGAATACTCTTCTTTTCACCTTGTCCTTCCTTAAGAGCTTGCATTTGTAGTAATTTCATAATGGCTTTTATCAAGCCATGTGTATTCCTGTAAAGAAACAGAACAATACGAAAAATGTTAAAAATATAAAGTACATATTCTAATCAGGTGCTTAATCCTACCATTTTAAAAAAATTTAGCATTTGCCACTCACAGTCAACAGCAGCCACCCACAGGTATCCAACTCAATCTACAGCACAGTCGAGACGCATCCAACACATTTAAAGGAGGATAAATAGAGCCAAAGAGTTAAATCACTAGTCTATCAATCATCTGCCTACACTCTCTTAGGGAAAAATCAATCAGGAAAAAACAAACATTGGTCCACATAATTTCAAGCAGTGACCACATCAGTTACCCACACTGAGTGATCAAGTGTTTCATTTATAAATATTAGCAGACCATGAAAAATAACTAGACATATGAAATGGATCATCCACTCAAAAAAGTGGGCCAGGGAACCAATCAAAGCAAATAATTCCCATTAAAACAGAATTAATGGAAGGGGAATCACATTTTAAAATTTTTCCTTAATGTCTGTAAGGAAGGGAGGATAACACATAAAAAAGAAATAGCCTGTAAGGAAGGGAGGATAACACATAAAAAAGAAATAACCTGTCCTTCTTAAATAAGGATCTCCCTGAAAAATAGAAAGAAATCTTAGAATATAAAAAAAACTATTTGTTAAATGAAAAGTAATTATCTTAATCATGATTTTTTTTTTTTTGAGTTGGAGTCTCACTCTGTCGTCCAGGCTGGAGTACAGTGGCACACTCATGGCCACCCCAGCATCGATCTGCTGGGCTCCAGTGATCCTTCCGCTTCAGCCTTCCAAGTAGCCAGAACCACAGCTGTGTGCTACCACACCCAGCTAATTTTTGATTTATTGTAGAGACAAGGTCTCGCCAAGTTGCCAGGGCTGGTCTTGAACCCACGGGCTCAGGCAATCCACTTGCCTCAGCCTCCCAAAGTGCTGAGATTACAGTCTGAGCCGAGTCCAGCCTTAATCAAGATTGTTAACATCTATTGAGTATCTACTGTAAACTAAGAATTCTCCTCAATACTCAATATGTACTATGTCATATAATATTCAGAACATAGTAGGTTAGAAATAACTATTAACTTTATTTTGGGGGTTAGAACAAGACTTGTACTTAATTAGATATCATCTGACCATTTACATGAGATGTTACTGAGTGTATTTTTAGTGCATTTAAAGTTTTCCAACTGACAAAAGTTTTGGCCACAAAGTAGACCTGCACTGTTCCACATAGAAGCCAACATTCACATGTGGCTACTGAGTACTTGGTGATATAGCTAGTCCAAACTGAGATATAATTGAAAAATACATGCTGAATTTAAAAGACTTGGGCATAAAGTATAATTTGTTTTATACTGATTACATGTTGAAATAATGTTTGTGATATATTGGGTTACATAAGATATGTTATTAAAATTAACATCATATGTTTCATTTTACTTTTTAATGTGGTTACTAGAAAATTTTGAGTTATATATGTGGCTTGCAATTGTGGCTCACATTATATCTTTATTTCACAGCACTGCCGTGCACACTCATATGGTTTGGCACCCAAGTGGATTCTTTGGGGAGTACTGAGGTTTCTCTTGCAATTAAAGTATTTTCCACAGTCTACAAAAGTATGTTTTCTCTATCACATAGATCCTCTTATGACCAGGCAGTACAGACTCATTACTGAATCTTTCATGACAGATATTACATGTGTTTGGTTTCTGTCCTGTGTGGATCCTCTGGTGAACACAGAGGTCTTAATACTGCATAAAGCCTGTCTCATAAAGGTTCTCACTCCTGTATGTGTTCTCTGATAGATAACAAACCAAGATTTAGCTTTGTTCATATCTTACACATTGGTACTATGTCAGTGCTATGGGTACTTTACTTTGACCCACAAAGTGGCCAGTTAATTCCATGGTAACTCAATAATAAGAGTAACAGAGGCATTGTCTTTTTTTCTTCCTTTGGAACTGCTCAGATTCATGTGTGAAACTTCTCTATTGACACTCTAAGTTTCTAGATTCCTCTTACTTCCAATATTAGGAAGAAGATATCTCAACATCCAAACCTTTAAAATGAACTCCTTCTTTGAAATTCTTTACCCTATTCACATTTACAGAACCAGAATCTTCCTGCAACTGAGGATTCTAGACTATCAAGACTGGTATCAAGCCAGGCTCGGTGGCTCAGCCTGTAATCCCGCGCCTTTGGGAGGCTGAGGTGAGTGGATTGCCTGAGCCCGCGGGTTCGAGACCCGCCTGGGCAACTTGGTGAGACCTCATCTCTACAATAAATTAAAAAAAAAAAAAATTAAAAATTAGCCGGGCGTGGTAGCGCGCGCTTGTAGTTCCAGCTACTTGGAAGGCTGAGGCGGAAGGATCGCCGGAGCCCAGCAGGTCGAGGCTGGGGTGGCCGGGAGCAGCCACTGCACTCCAGTCTGGGCGACAGAGTGAGACTCCAACTCAAAAAAAAAAGACTCCAACTCAAAAAAAAAAAAAAAAAAAAAAAGACTGGTATCTTCCAGAATATTCTCCAGTTCTTCTTTTGGTGTTGAACATCTTTCAACACCAAAATCATAACTGCTCTCTCAACAATTTACCAAGAACCTCTTCCTAGGTGTAAATGCCTGGCCTCAGTCATAGGATAGGGCAAAGCTTACAGAGTGCCCTCAGAGCTTCAGTGAGATCTGACTCCTCCAAGTATGTAAATTATCTAAGAGTCAGGGTAAATTATCTAACGCTAACCTGCCAGGTCTCAGGAATACAGTGCTGCCTTTTGAAAGTAAATTCCTCCGGATGATTCAAATCCTTGTGGTTCTGACCCAGGCCTGTGCCCAGATGTTATATGAGACCATTAAATCTCAGATCTGATAGTCACAGACTAAGAAAGTAGCTCTGAGAACCCAGTACCTGACTGAGACCTAGTAGTGAGTCTACTTTGGTTTGCTCTGGTAGGAAAAAAAAAAAAAAGGTCACATGTTTAGAAGTCTTCTATCTTCTAGCCTAAAAAATGTTTATGCAACTGAAAATCATCTCTAAGGTCTGATTTAAGCTAAAATAACTCCATTAATTCACAACTGAAGAAAGTCCAGACCTCACCTAGTAACCTTATAAGACTATACTCTGAGTCTAATGATTAGTTGAAATGATCAGTGTTGACTGAATTTCTAAATGAATTTCTTCCAGGAAATATGGATTCTTTAAAATAGTCCTTTTTTGCATGTGAAACTATATTGGTTTTTCTTATATAATGATATGTCTATGACTAGAGCTCAAGAGAGGATAGATAACAAATCTATGTTTTTAAACTAATTTGCGTCCCCTACCCTTTTATGAAAGTAGTAAAATCAAGAAAAAAGCAGAAACATCACATTTGTGTTTAATTCCAAGGGATTTATAGAAATACTGATGCTGATAAATGAACTCCATTTTTTTTTAATTTTAAAGATGTGGGGTACAATTCAGGGTTAGGTATACAAATATTCATTATGCAGTTACCCTTGTTGGTGGAACTCCAATTTTTTAAACATAGCGAGACCTCATCTCTACAAAAAAATCAAATAATTAGCCAGGTGTGGTGGCACACACCCGTAGTCCCAGCTACTTGCAAGGCAGAGGCAGGAGAATCACCTGATCCCAGTGGGTGAAAGCTGCAATGAGCTATGATCATGCCACTGCACCCCAGCCTGGGTGGCAGAGTGAGATCCCAACTCAAAAAAAAAAAAAAGGTAAGAGATAGTCTGAGATGAAATGTTTATAACATGTATGATAGACAATAAAAGCAACAAAATACGGCAGATCATAAAATAGGAATATGAGCAGAGAATATAGATCTGCAAATCACAGAAGAATAAGATTCATAATACTCAATGTTAATGAGTAAGTGGGGAAATAAACACTTTCGTGTTGAGAATACAATGCATTGCTTCAGTCTTTATGGAGAGCAACTTAACAGTATCAATAAAAATTGAAAATGAACACACCCTTTTCTCCATAAATTCTGCTTCTAAGAGCCCACCCTACAGAAATAATCTAATCTATACTCAAAAGAAGATATTACACTGTATTTGTTATCTCAAAAAATGGAAGAAGAAAAATATATGTTCATCAATAAGGAAATGGCTAATATATGACACCTCTGCGTTATAGAATCTAACAAGCTCTTAACAAGGATACAAACAGATTTATGCATGTGACATGGAAGATGTCCACTATATATTAAGTGGAAAAAAACAAGTTTTAAAGCAAAATATAAGTGAATGGAATATCTCGTTTTAAAACACTTGGCATGTATGTGCATATAAACGCTTTTTATAGATCTAGAAATGGGATTCCAATTTCACTGGAGTTAGCTGGTTCCTAATTCCATGTACCCTAACTTTCTCTATATCCTAGCAGAAACCAAAACCAAGATTTGGAGGAACCTCTGAAACTCCCTACAAGCCTTTCCAGTCCTGCCATTGCCTACTTTTCACCAGGGGCCAATTTAAAAGTGAATTAAAAGAAAGAAAAAAAATGATGACAAAAAGAAGTTCCACTACTTTCACTATCTACAGATGCCATTGTTTGAGTTTTCAAAAAAAGTATGCACAACTTTTATTTTTTATTAGTTAATAAAGGAAAAAAGATGTATAACCTCAAAGTGAAGGACTTTCTAAACACAAATAGAAGATTAAGTCTGATCTTCTAGATAGACAGTATGAGCAGAAATAGAAATAAACAATGAAATAACCATTTGGTCTTCTATTTAGAACCTATCTTCAGTCATAGTTTAGCATAGACACAAAAACATGTCATTTAATTTGAGAAAGTAGGTTTCCAAAGAACATTTTCAGGTACTGGAATTAGCCTTTAGACAAGCAGGCTGTATGAGTCTGAAGTACAAAGGTACACAGAAGAGTTAATTAACAAATCAAATTAAAGACTTTAATCAGGGCAAAAAAGAGCTGATTAGATATTATTCCTAACTTATTCATATTATATAATGTGTTCAGTGGATAGCATTAAAAAAAACACATATCCGGCTGCCTACTAGATATTCCCACTTTAGCTCTGAATTGTGCCTCATATTCACCATAGCCAAAATTGAACTCATGCTCTCCCACACATCTGGTCTTCTAACGTTCCCTAACTGTAAAGACGCCAGAAACCAAGGAGTCACCTTTGACATATTCCTTTCAGTCATCTTCATATTCAATCCACCTCAGATGCTTCACTCCCTAAATATCTCACAGATCCATCTATTTCCTCCATCTCTAGTTGTAGCAACCATCATCTCTCGTTCAAACTATAGCAACAGCCACCTAATTTCCCTGTATCCCTATCCGTCTACCCCAAACCTAACACTTAATTGTATCTTCATACCCCAGCCAAAATGGTCCTTTTTGAAACACTTCCCTCTGCACCCAGGATCAAGATCCAAACCCTCAAGATTACCCATCATGGCCTGCACGTCTGACCCCTACCTACCTTCCCAGTCTCACCTCAAATCACACTCACCTTGCTCTTCATATTCTTTCAGGCCTTCCCAATAGCCATCTTTTTTCCCACAATAGGGACTTGGCATGTGCTATTTCCTGTAACTGGAAAGTTCTACCTTTTCCCCTTTGTCTAGATAATGTCTATTAATTCCTTAGTCTCCTCTCAGAAAAGCCTTCCCTGACTAACATGACTAAGTCAAATCCTTATATTAAAGGCATTCCCAACACAGCATACTTTGTCTGAATGGCATTTAATACATAATTGGAGAACTATGTGATTATGGCAATCTCCCTCCAAACCAAAAGCATCATGAATGCAATGACTATGTCCGCTTTACTCGCCGTGGTACCACAGTACCTAGCATAGGAACACAGGAGATAATAAAAATACATAAATACATTTAATTCATAGACAAACTGATGGATGGATATAGCTGAGGTACTATCTGAAGGTAACTGCTAAAGGTAATTTCTAGTTCTATAATTACATAATTTTACATATGCACATTGAAATTAGAGAATCTGATTTGTTCACTAGCAATATGCATTATTTAGTTGTTTACAAAAGACATTAACATGCATGCTATTACTGGTTGTGGTTATAAAAGGCTTTTCATTCCAGGGATCACACATTTATCAAATAAGAAAGCTGTAAATGCTAAGAAGATGATATAATACCCAAGTATTATATAAAGCAATGAAAAACTCTTTTAGGGAAAGGAAAGCAGATGTTTTTGTTGGAGATTGGGGTTTTTTTTTTTCATCAAAAATATGTTAATCCATGTACCTACAACATTAAAATCAACTTAAAATTCCTGATACACTAAGAAAAGTAAAAGAGAAGTATCCAGAATGTATATAGAGGTTTAACTGCTGTGTTGAAGATTTCTCATGATGTAGTTAAACCCACCACTCAGCAAATTAACTCCTAAGAGAGTCTTAGTAACCAGATAGTTCCTGTGACTTAATATAAGAGAAGGGACAAGAAGTCCTCTTTGGAAGATGTTATTTTCTTTCACTCTTGCTTAACTCCTTTGTTGTGTATGAAAATCACTGAATAGCACAAAAAAAAAAATTTGAAACTTTAAATTCCACACCGCTCCCAAAGGCTGCTTCTACAGAATGGGTCCAAAAATAGCCCTAAAAATAGAGGAGGATGACTGAAATACATTAAGTATGTTTAAATCCATGAGCTCATTATAATTTGGGGGGTGTTTGTTTGTTTGTTTGTCTGTTTGTTTTTTAGTTGGAGTCTTACTTTATCGCCCAGGCTGGAATACAGTGGCACGATCACAGCTCATTGCAGCCTCAACCTCCTGGGCTCAGGCAATCCTTCTACCTAAGGCTCCCAAGTAGCTAGGACTACAGACATGCACCACACCTGGCTAATTTTTTTTATTTTTGGAGAGATGAGGTCTATGTTCCCCAGGCTGGTCTTGAACTCCTGGCCTCAAGCAATCCTTCCACCTTAGCCTCCCAAAGTACAGGGATTACAGGCATGAGCCACTTTGCCCAGCCTATAATTATTTTGAAAGAAAATGTAACTGGTCACCACTGAAAGGATGGTAAAAAAATAATGAATCATTATTTTGGAATTTAGTAAATAAAGGAAAGAATTATGTGTATATCCTGCCTTTCCTATACAAATTGTACTACTAGGTAACCTAATAGTAGATATGGGGCAGGCTCTCTTTATAGTACTATTTCAGGTAATAAGTAAAGAAAAAAATGATAGAATGTCAACATTTCAAAATCTCTAATGAATTAACGGATCTAGTCATTGTGCATCAACAACTGTTTTATTTTAATAAACAATCAGATATTATAGATATTATGTCCTCCTGATAGAAGAACCCAATCCCACCTATGGAAAAGTCTCCCCCAACCCTCAAGGTTGTTCCGAGGATAAAGTGAGGAATTTTAAGTAAAGCTCTAAAGAACAAGGCTGGGCACATAGCTGGTAGTTTGCTTCCTTAACCCACTTCCCCTAGAAAGCAAAGTAGTGGTTGTTTCTATTATTATTGCTGTTTGAAGAAATAAACAATAGATTTAAAACTATATATTCTGGGGTGGGAGGGAATATGGCAGTATCCCATCATCACAGTAAAACAATTGTGTTATCTTTGACACTGACTCTCCATCCACTCAATCTCTCCTCCCTCTCTACCCCTGTCAGAGCAACATGGATCTAAAATCAGTCATTTATACATAAGCACAGTTAAGTTTCAAAGCTAGAGTTCAACTGGCTGAGAGATGCCTATTTCCATATCGCTCTCCTCCAAATCCAGTCCCAGTACAGAGGACTCCTCAGGAACACTGTCCCAGTCTCTTCTCTGTTTTAGAAATTACTACTCATTTTTCACTCATCTGGTTATTGTATAAGCGATGCCAGCACACGTAGGTTAATCCAGTAAAGAGTTAAGCTGTGTCCCCCCAAAAGATACATCTAACTCACAACCCCCAGAATCTGTGAGTGACCGTATTTGGAATTAGGGTTTTTGCAGATATAATTAAATTAAGGATCTTGGGATGAGATCATCCGATGTGGATCTTACCAATAACTAGTATCCTTATAAGAGAAAGAGCAGATATATTGTATCTCAGATAGAGAAACACACAGAGAAGGCATCCACAAGAATATAGAGACAGAGACTAAAGTTATACAGTCACAAGCCAAGGAATGCCAAGGGTTGCCAGCAGCTCTACCAGAAGCTAGTAGGGAAGCATAGAAGGGATTCTCCCACAGAGCCTCCAGAAGGAATCAACCCTGCTGACACCTTAGCTGTGGGCCTTTGTTCTCCAGAATTGTGAAAGAATAAACTTCTAATGTTTTAAGTCACCAAGTTTATGATGATTTCTTATGGTAGCCCTAGAAAACTAATGCAAAGGCCCTGGCAGAGCTGACTGATCCAGCTCCAGGCCCTACCACTGGAAATCTGCAATTGTGGCAGGAAATTCCTATCTCGGTCTGGCTATCTCATACCTAAGAGAAGTTAACCTGGGAATAAGTGGTGCCCTGTTGAAATAGGAAGCAAAGAAAGTCAGTCTGCAGCAAGAAAGAAGAATGAAACCACACGGCCGGCATCCCATTTGTTTCTGAGGTCCAGGTGCATATTTATTCCTGAGTCCTTTGAGACATCTCTTTATTAAAAAAATAAAAATCATCTCTTTATATTCAAACTAGTTTGAATGGATTTCTGTATCTAGTAGCCCAAAGGGTCCTAATACATTCAGGAAACTGTTGCCAAAAGCCTTCAATAAAGATCAGCTGGAACAAGTCCTTTCTTGGGTGGGTGCCAGGGAAAGCTAAATTTATTCAAGAACCCTTTAAGGAAGAGCAAAGGAAACTTCAGGACTGAGACACAAGTACAGTAACAAGAGACAATGCAAAAAGAAGCCTCAACTGTCACTGAGCATAAGAGCCAAGACCTAGATCTCATACAGGTTGTACATCCCTAATCCAAATATCCAAAATCTTAAATGCTCCAAATCCTAAATTTTTTGAATGCCTATATGATGCCACAAGTAGAGAATTCCAACCCTGACATCAGGTGACAGATTGTAGTCAAAAGACAGTTAAAACTTTGTTTCATGCACAAAATTTTTTAAATATTGTATAAAATTGCCTTCAAGCTATAAGCATGCCACTTTACTCCAGCCCATGTGACAGAGTGAGACCATGACTTTAAAAAAAGACAAAAGATAATGCTTTTCAAAAACAAATCTAAGATACACAATATTATTGAGCTTTTGCTTGAGTTGGGAAAGTTCTATACACTCATTTGTGTTCTATGTATCTGAGTATAAGATATATATGAAACATAAATAAATTTTGTATTCAGATTTGGTTCCTATCTCCAAGACATCTAATTATACATATATATATGCAAATATCCCCAAATCTGAAAAATTCCAAAACACTTCTGGTCCCAAGCATTTCATACAGGCGATATTTAGCCTGAAATGAGAAGGAGTGTGGGTCAATAATGATACTGAAGATTCCCAAAAACATAAAAAACAAACAAAAAAAGTTTAGTCAAGCTGTGCAAACTATACTAATTAAAACCATCCACATAAACTGCTTTCTGCTATGTAGATATGGTATGATTACTACTGTGCATTTGAGATTTATTTGGTTACATTACTAAACACTTTACGTATGCTCAGTCTCCTTTCAAAAAGACTACAAATAACGCTAGGTTCTTTGCTTTCAAAATCTACCAAACCTGAGATACAAGAAGTACCAATATTTGACCATGGACAGAATAAAAGGGGTTTGAGTTGAAGCTAATGACATGAGCATTCCAAAAGGAGGGCATCCCTGGACATTATGGGAACAAATGGTACAAATGTAACTACATCCTTTTTTTAACTAGAAAGAATTACAGATCCCTAAAAAAAGGTAATTGATTAGCTTTACTAAGTCACCAGCAAATAAGAGAATGATAAACACTAGATTAATAATCAAATCATTGCCTAAATTCATCATAAAACTATATGAGAAAAGACAGAGATGAACAGAGACAAGAAGAGAAAGAGAAAATTTTAAAATACAGTTCTGGGAAACTCATGCTTAAATGAATGACAAAAAATTGACCAGGTGTGGTGGCTCACGCATGTAATTCCAGCACTTTGGGAGGTCAAGGCAGGTATATTGCTTGAGGCCAGGAGTTCAAGATCAACCTGGGCAACGTAATGAGACCACATCTCTACAAGAAAAGCAAAATCTTCACTGGGCATGGTGGTGTACACCTGTAGTCCTAGCTACTTACGAGGCTGAGGTGGAAGGATCACCTGAGCCCACGAGATTGAAGCTGCAGTCAGTCATAAGCATGCCACTTTACTCCAGCCCATGTGACAGAGTGAGACCATGACTTTAAAAAAAGACAAAAGATAATGCTTTTCAAAAACAAATCTAAGATACACAATGTTATTGAGCTTTTGCTTGAGTTGGGAAAGTTCTATACACTCATTTGTGTTCTATGCACCAAAAACAGCCTGATTTCTTCTGAAGCATTTTTTCCATCATAAAAGTAACGTGTGTTCAGTAGCCACTGTTCTTGAATCACCTAGAAACATCTTGGCATAAACACATGACTCTTACAATGGAAGATTTTGTGACAATGCGTTCAAATAGATCAACTAACTTAAAAAGAAATTGGACAGAATGTCTCAGATGAGAAAGGTGGCTGGAATCACTTTTCTGGTTATGAGCAGCAAGTTGAGAGAGATTCTGAAACTTTAGAGGAAAAAAAAGGATTGGAGAAAAAAAGAAAGGAGAACATCTAGAAACAAACTAATAGGTTTAAAGGGGATATTTAAAATACAAGATGGGGAAACAGACATGGTCTGGCAATTCTGTCACTCTCTAAAAAGAGTTAAACGAGACATAATATCAATATACAGATAAAGCCTGAGAGCATGTCAAATTCATGAAGCAATACTCTGATGCCCCAGCTGCAGATCGAAGTATGTTATCTTCCCTAAACCTTGCAGGAAACCTCATAAAGGCATCCTTCCTTATTGGTTCTTCTCTTGCCAAATAAAATAAAGAGAAAGAAGCTAAATAGTACAGAAAATCTTCAATAATACAGTACAATATGAATACAGTGTCTCCTTGGTTGCTAACCATTTCCTAAATGATAACAAAGCAATTAAGTTTCCCAAGGAACAGGGTCATCAGGAAAAGAGAAAACCCTGAGAACAAGAATTTTCTCAGTAAATTATCCTAAATTCTAACTGCAAATAATTCTCAGAATCACTTTTAACCATTCAACCTTCATCAATCCATGATTAAAGACTCAGTGAATCCAACAGCTATACTCAGGACCCACTACAGAAATGTTTAATATCCTATGCAAAATATCATTTAAAGTATACTTCAGAAATCTCAGAAAATATACTTTGATTTTCCATAGTTTAATATACTTTATATTCCCAAAATACATCTCTTGCAGTTCCCTTCCCTGTTTGGAAGCACAAAAGGCTCGCAAATCAAGTACTAGTCTGGTTTATCTAGAGCATAACCTTCTCACCAAGCACATTTTTTAGAAGGGAGTAGAGGGAAACAGTTGAGTTGAAATTACAGGCTGTCATGAAAACTCAGTATCAAAAACTGAATACCTGGTTCCGCAGGAGAGTAGGATTTTTTATTCACAATTCTGTTACTAAGCAACTATAACAATGGCTGCATGAGCTTTCTAGAAGCTAGTGCAGTTAAGGAAGAAAAAAGTCTGAGGAAAGACAAATGGAAAATGCCTTGCTTTGGGAATCTTTATCTCAGTATAAATTCAATGTAAAAACAAAACAAAAACAAAAACAATCTAAACCAAAAGCAAGCAATTCCTTAAAGGTCTGGAAAAGTACATGCTACTATATATCATACACTTTATTTTGATTAAGTTTGGTTAATTTCAAAATTCACATTCAACTGGTGATAATGATTTCCTTACTGTGTTTCCTTTGTGGGCCTCTTCTTTCCTTCACCTTCCCTAAGGAATAACTTTTTTTCTCAAATTTCCTTACTGATTAAAGGAACATTTTAGAGCTCTTAAATCCATTTCTTTGTTTACAGAAGCTATACAAACTAGTTTACAATTGTTTCATGCTGCCTCAGCTTTGAACCGAGAATACTCTAGGACATCAAACTACAGTATTCCTTTGAAGAGAACAGTCTCTCAAGCAAAGCCAGACACTTTCCCAGCCACTCCCTGAAGTTTAGACAACCAGAGCATTGCAAATGTCAAGTCTTTTTCAAAGTTAGACTATACAGTACAGCAGGCTCTAAACCAATGTTTCTCAAACTGTGGTCTGGGTTTCAGGTGGCAAGGGGGCTTCCTTACATGTTCCAAAGGAATTTTACAGACTAGGCCTGCAAAGGGCGAAGGAGCAGGCTGGAAGAGATATCCGCCTCTACTTTTCCTTTCTTTGAAGCTTTCAAAATCTGTTGCAATGGTGAGAGAGCGCCACATGCTATGTTCTCAAATATCGATTCTACAGAAGACTGCTTCTTACTACTGGCTTTTTCCCTCCACTACCAAACCCCTCCCCTCACCCCCAGTTCCTAAAGGATGGTAGGCAAGAAGATAGGCAAGATGGAAAGATAAAGTTTTAGAATTACTTTTCTAAATCAAAGATAAGTAATTATGGTGTGACTCTGTTCCCAAGGCACCTCTAGACTCCAATAAGCACCTACTTTTAGGAAAAGAAGCCCAGAGACAAGTAGAAGTTTAAGTAATAGAAAATGAGGAACGAAAGTGTCTCAGCCAAAATCATTCCCACTTTTAGATCCCAAAGATAGAGATGGTTTTCTGTCTCAAAAGATTCTCTGAGCAGCATTTGAAGAAGGCGGTTTGAGTCTCCTGTTTTTAATTAGCTTCATTTTGATTCTCATTTTAAAAAATTAATAAATAGTACAAAGTTTCGTCTTTGTAATCGCTACAAACCACAAAGCTCTGCTACTTGAAACAATAAAGTAAATGAAGAAAATCCTGTTTTCTGACACCCAAATAATTATTGTCTGTACTGACAACAATAAGGAAAACTTAGCACTTATATAACACATTTTATAGGCCAATTTATTCAAAAATTAAATTGGTTAGCTTCAACATTTACTCTGTATCCCTCTGTGGATAACAGGTTATAAGTCAAGACCGTTTCTTGAAGCAAGAGTAGCATCTCCTTTTCAGGGAGTATTTTATAAGAGATGCTCACTGACTCATACATGGTCTTGTTTGACCATCTCAGATTCTACTATCCTCAGTCTGTAAATGGACTAAATCTGGCCATACTAAACAAATTCAAAGAGCAAATCATCATTAACTTGAAATAATCAAGGAAAATAACCAAGGGAATAAATCACAAAATACCTTTAAAGAAATTAGTGCTATTATTTTCTAATGCATGTACTAAGACCAAGGGCTAACCAAGTATTGCCAATACAGTGTACAAACAGTACCACTGTGAAAGTAGCATTGCTTATGGGCAATCTTCTTGCCTAAAATAAGTCAGGAATTTGCACCGCAATTGTGAATTATCAGCTACTTGGCTATTTTCTTTTTTAAAAGAGCAATGACAAATTGAAGTACACCCGCCCCAAAACTTAAGTACAGCAAATGACCACAAATTCTAAAACTGTAAGGTTAAAATTAGCATGATCTTACTACTTGTGAAATATCGACTGCATGACATTTTAGGAGAAAAAAAACAACTGGCGAGTAAAGTGACAGCTGACCCTTAATAGGGAATTAGTGAATTTATTTTCTAAAAACTTAAATCATTAACTGATTAAATACAGAGAAAAGAGTACCTGGTCGATGGAATCAGGTTGAGTATCCCATTGAGAACATAGCTGAACTCTGCATGATCCTGAGCAACAAGTGCCACCAGACCTTCACAGCAGGTTGTTCGAACCACTACGTTGTCACTGCAACATTTCTCCCACAGCAAGTTCAAAGCAGGAGTCTGAAATCAAACCAGTGATTAAAAGACACTCCTATAGAGCAGCAAACACACACTCTCAGCCATTCATCAATGTGTAATTCATGCACAGGAGGTTAGCTTTCTCATATAAAGATGATACTGTTGTCACTCTTCTTATAATAAAATAAAGTCAACTTTCTAAGATAGGTAATGAATGTGTTTTAGTACAGCAATTCTCTCTCAACTTGGCTGCAAAATAAGACTAACTGCAGGCAGAGATATGACCAGAGTTCAAGAACACAACAAAGCTAAGACTTTAACTAACCAAGAAATTTTAACCAGACACTGACAGTGTCAGTATATCAGTTTGTCTGAGTTAAACTCCAAATATGATCTATGTTTTAAGCTTTAAATGGCAATAACAGTTTCAGAAAATAATCCTACTCTCCTACCACCAACCTCTATCATCACCAACATGTACCTGACCGCCACTCACAATGCCCCGCTACAATTTGTTGAACTCTAATGTGGGCCCAAATAAAAGAGAGAAAAGTAGAACAGGCCACCAGCAAGCTGCTCGTTCCATGGCTACCAAAAAAAGCCTAGGAAAACCATTTGCCCAAGAAGGAGAGATGATGACTTATTCCCCTTCACACTGTGAATCCATCTTCTTTGATAGAAAAGCTCCAGAAGGGCACATAAGTAAATATAACCTCTCATTTTAAAAACCCTATAAAAGCAGAGGTTCCAGTTTTTATAACTTTCTCAGGAAACCATGACCTCCAAAAAAGATTCATTGCTAACAATAAACCTATATTTGAATATATTATGGGTTAAGTCTATTTAGAGTTATATGCAGTTGTGTATTTTTAATTTAAAAAGAGAGAGAGAAAACAAATACGTTATTTTTTCCTTTTTTCTGACACAACTTATTAGGGAAATATATAATTTGGGGAAAAAAATAAGATCCCCAGTTCCCAAAGAATAACTAAAAGAATGGAAATCGGCATTATAATGTGCCTACTTTCTCTCCCCAGCTGGCTGACAACCTTTTCAGTCTTAGGATCCTACTATTAAAAGAACAATACAGTTATCAGTCAGCCACTACAAGAAGGAAATATTTCTATTTCATTTCTCCTTTTATTAAGACAGAAATTGTATACACCTATTGGACAATACTAAAGGGCTTTAAATGTCATTATTCCCATTACTAGGCCAGAAAAATAAAATAAATGAATAAACAAACTGCTGCCTCAGGTAATACTTTGTAAGCATTCATCTATTAGCAGAAGAGGAAACATTTAGTTACAGGGATTTGACATTCAATAAATCCTGGCAGTTTAAGTAAAACCACTAGATCTTCTCAAAGTACATAATGTGATTATAGGCAGGATTAGGATCAGGGTTCTCAGAAAACCTAATTTATATGACTACATACAAATACCAGATAATGCCAATTAGTGAAGTATGCCCCTACACTTACTTCAACATGTCAGCAGAAGCTGTAGAGAAATGTAACTTGTTGCAGCTAATCAAAAAAAGGATGCAAGAAAAAGGAAATCAATTTATTTCTGCTGGGAAAAAAAAAATCTTATTTCCATCACTTATGTTCTCTATAGAGTGCACTTTAGAGCAGCTCTCTTAAGGAAAGTTTCCCAACCAGCATGTCAAAATATAAAACAATGATCAGCCAAAACCCAAGTGGTGTATCTCAATAAGCTGGCATTGCTTCAACTCTGAGCACTCACATACCCTATGTGTAAGATAGAAGTTTTCCTCCAGCTGTGACTATCAATGCATGGCCTTTCCAACTTAGAACTCACATTTGGGGCTGACCTGAAGCATGAGAAATCTCCTACACCCAAACAGAGCCACTCTGTTCATTTTTTCTATTAGTTAAAACTAACCCCTTAGAGGCATCCCTATCAATCTTCTCTACAGCATGACTTCCCTCATTCCACCCATATTATTTTTCACTAATAGTCATCAGAATATTCCCCTTTACCCCCTCCATGTCTCAGTCCTAGAGTCTATTCTAATAAATTTTAATTTTTTTAAATGCTATAGAATAAAAACATAGCAAATTAAAAAAAGGCAATAAAGTTCTCACAGTTCAAAATCATTTTTACTGTAACATCAACTATGAGGGAAACAAGACAACTGCATATGTGATCCCACTGGCAGCGATATCTGAAGAGCAATAAAGTACAAAATTAAACACAAACCTGGGTTGTGGATTGATGAATCTTTTCTGAAAAACTATTTTCCTTTAGTACTGCAGCAATAAGATGACCTACAGTCTAAAATAACAAACAAAATTAATGAACACATTCCCTCAGAAGTTCCAAATATTTGGAATTGATATTATTTCCAAATATCAATAATAGTGGACAAGAATATGAGTATGCCAGGCAATCAATTGGTAATAAATACAAGTTCTATTCATTGAGTGTGTGCTCTGTAGAAGGCACTGAATTAGGCACTCCACATAGAACTTTCAATCCTCAGAATAGCCCTCAAAGAAGGCATTTTTATCCCAGGTTACCAATAAGTAAACTATGGTAAATAGAGGTTAAGAAAATTGCCAGATTTTCAGTTCAAATTACTGTTACTTAGTGTAAGAAGATAACATGAGATAGCTTAATCCATCAAGCCACGAATGAAAAACACCACAGTTTCTAAAATCGCCTTTGCATCTAAATAAAATCTAGCATGCTTCATCATGCCTTTAACGAAGATGAAGAAAACTCATCCCCATCTTTCTGATGATTGCCCACACATATCTGAACCAATAGGGTTCCCCTCTACCAGCAACATTCTCATTCTAGGCCATAGGATTTTAAATTTATCATTTTCTCATGGGTTGCAGCCATTAAATTCAATGTGAACTTAATCTTTCAGTCTTATAAATCTCTAAAATTTTCCCATATCTTGCTTTAGTCAAAAAGCCCAAAATTAAGGTAAAGACTCATATTATAGGAATGTTGATTACATGAATACATAAATATCATTACCTCCTTCCACCTCCACTTCATTCCCCCTAGTTCTTCAGCACTATCCAGCACTGCTGTCTTAGAGCCAATAGGCTAGCAACAATCACAGTTATTCTATATAAAGGGTGGAAAAAACTTGGCTACTGTAACACCTGTCCATCTTATACTTGGGACCAATGTCTGATGTAACTGTGAATAGCTGTCAGTCTTGCAAAGTCTCCAGAAAAGCTAAAATTAAAAAAAAAAACCAGCAACTTCTCCCTCATTGTTCTTCTTTTTGTATTTCATACATTGAAACTGATTTAAGACCTCAGTGCTTATGATCTCAGTTTTGGAATACCAGTCATTCATTTACATGAATATTAAGATCAGTTCAATTTACTTCTTTTACCTCCTAGTAAGAGGGATAGTAACAAGAACTGAGAACCAGTGAATAGTTTGAGTTCCTGTTTTACAAACTATACCATATTTCATTGAATGTAACCAGCCATCAATTGCAAGATATACCATTATTTTCTGTATCACTAAGAAGAAAGGTTGTCAATTAAGCTATGATATACAATGCTTCTTATAATTTAGAATTTTTATTTCATATTCATGAAAGAGTTCTTTTAGACTCATTTAGAAAATCATGCCCATGTTCACAAATGTGCAGGAAATACCTACTGCATCTCTGCCATCAATTACTAGATGCAATCCAATTTCAAACATGCTAAAATGTGATTAAAAAAAAAAAACTGTGTGTGAATCAATGAAATACGGTGTTAACATTGAACAATAGTTACAAAAGAACAATAAGAAGTATTCGCAGGGGACAGGACACAATCACAAAAACCTAACAAAACCAATATGAAACACAATAAGGACAAAAAAAAGTTATAGTCCATATTTAGAAAAAAGATTGACAGAAAATAAGCTTAATGCTATACATCCCCCCACTACCCACCAGGTTCAATTTCTCTAATATACTTTTCAATTCATCTTCTAACAAATCAGATACTAGCCTAAATTGATTTTTAAAATATAAAACCCAAGGAAAGATCAGCCTATGTTGCTATATCAGTTTTCCATAACAGAATTCAAATAGATAGTCTACCCTAAACAGCACATATACACATTTCATTTCATTTAATAGCAACACATATGGGCACTTCTTAATTATCTATGCTAACAAAGGGACTTCAGGCACAGAAAAATAAAATTGTGGATAGTATGCTCCAGGCCTTCATCTTCTTCTTCATGGCAAGGACCTGTAGGATATGACTCCAACCCAGTCAGGTAGAAGGGAATCTTGCATAAGGAGTGTTCTACTCCTCATGGAAGGGTTCCCCACTACCCAGCTAAGTCAATTCCCATAGCAGGCATCTCCGAAGTTAACTGTTGAAAGTATCCAAGATGCTGGACGTTGTTAAGTCTTCAAGCTGGCATCTGCTAGCCTCTTAGTTTTACTCTCACAAGAAAAGACAATAATTGATTATAATACCTTGATTAACCAGAATGCTTCTAGTCAGCTAAACACTAACCAAAAAACTACCTTTGTTTTAACTATGTGTTTTAATTATTGAAAAGTTCTCTAAAGTAAATTATCACAATCTCCTATCTTAGTAGACAGATCAAATTTTTTAATCCAGGATATTGTATTTATTGAGTGTCATTATTATAAAAATCTATATTCTTAATATTTATAGAGAGACATAATATATCTTTGTAAATATTAAGTTCTCATATTCTGTACATAAATAACCATTTACCTCTGTTCCCAATAATTAAATATAGGGGAAAAAAGTCCAGGTCTACTAGTTAATCAAGGTTTCATTTTTTCTAGGAGGTATGATATTTGACAGTTCTCACAAAAGGCATTAGAAAAAAAAGAAAAGTATGATATATAAATAGAAGCTGAGATTGATCCATTTGAAAAATTTGTTTTCCTATGACAAATACATATTTTCAAATTAACTTAAATAAAAATTGCCTCATCAAAATAATACAATGTCTCTATACAGAACAAAACATTTAATGTCAAAAATATAAAGTTAAATTAACAATCTACCAAAAAGGCTCATTTGCTACCATGAAGCAAAAATTAACAAAATTACCTGTGATTGTATAAGAGAATTTGGAAATTCAAACCTTTTCCTGATATCATCTGACATTCTGGCTTCTCTTATGTGTATATATGCAGATTCTGTAACCAAAACAAAGGAATGCTTGTTAGTCCTCCAACTGGTTTGAACTGGGGCTCAAACTAATTATTCCTCAAATAATATGAATATAATTCACTCCAAAGACAACAATGGAAATAAAGCACAGGGCTCTGCAGAATAATCCTTGGCACAACTTCACTGACATTCAGCACTCAAATGTCTTGATAAATAAATAAACTAAAAATGATTAATAAATAAACTAAAAATGCCCAACGGCTCTTGGTTTTTCCCATGAGAGCTAATCTAGAAACAGATGAATTCACACTAAAGAAACTAAAAACAATCCAAAAAAAAGTTCAACTACATATTTGAAATAAAAATTGATTATTTTATGGATCAAAACTTGTAAGGGACAGAGTCAAACCATCATAAAATTGTTTAAACTGCGCCTCATTTTGGCACAAGCTTCATTTAAGCACTAATTCAACTGCTAGTGGCAAGTGTGAAACCTAGATGAACCTTGTTCTAGACGTATAGAAATGATCTAGAAACACATTAAAATAGACCGCCTCTTTAAAGGATGAACAAGAGAGAAATTAGCACCAACTTTTAATATTTACATCACATTCTCATTCCTACTGGGTTCACACACACATACAAAAAGCAAGGAAAAAGGATGGAGGAGGACAGGTGGTAAAGTGGAGGCATGGAACTAATAGGAGGATTTCCTAAGGATCCTAATTTACCCAATTTCCATGCAGCACTAAACCTACCAAATTAAATTACTTTGAAACATGGGATGCTTTGGGTCGCCTAATTATTATAATTAAAAAATAAAATCTACGTAATACACTACCATAAGTTACCTTGTAAAAATAACAAGCAGCAAAACCAAGCTCCCTTGATCTCAAAAAACAAAGCATGTTGTGATGAACCTGTAGCACTTTCTAACAACAGGCTGAGTATCCCTAAACTGAAATTCCAAAATCCAAAATGGTCCAAAATCCAAAACTTTTTGAGCACCAACATGACACTCAAGGGATATGCTCATTGGTGCATTCTGGATTTTCAGATTAGAATGTTCAGCCGAACATTCCAAAATCAAAAAAAAAGTTTTTCAAACACTTCTCATCCTAAGCATTTCAGATAAGGGGTACTCAATCTGTACTTTCCTACCTTTCTTTCAAGCTAAACTCCCTGACTGGGCCATTTATCCTGGCTTTTTTCTTCAACATCTATGTCCAGCTTTACTCCCTTGAATTTGATGTTCTGCAGCACTAAAACAACTTGTTCTAAGACTGCAACTATTTCCCTATCTAAATCTATTCATTGGCTGAGGGAAGTCAAAATTTTTTCAACTACCCAACTGTGTCAATCACAACTTTCTTGTAATTTTCTTCTTCTTTGAATTCCGTAATACATCATGACAGAATCTCCCAAAGTATGTCCCTGGGAAACCCAGGAGAAAGAGGTCTCCATGGCGGAAAAAAGTATTATGTAGGGACGTATAGTCCCATCTTGAAAATTCACTTACTCATTTAACAAATACTTACTAGTTGCCTCTTGTGTGTCAGGCACTGCCCTACATGTTTGAGTTACATCAGTGAACAAAATAGACAAAAATCTCTGTACTCATGGAGTTTACAGTCTAGTAGAAAGAAGCAGACGGGGGGGCACATAACATCAATAAGGATACCCAGTCTCAAATCAGGAGAAGCAAGAACCAAGGGAATGCCCAAACTTTACCTGTATGATGACCACTTACGTACCTAACCCTGAATTGTACCCCACACCTAAAAATAAAAATTAAAAATAAATAAATGAAGACAATAAATGTCTAAAATAAATAATACATAAAATACATTAGAAGGTGATCGATAAGTGCTATTTTTAAAAAAGTATAGCAGAGTAAAGTAAATATAGTGGTCAGGGTCAGTCTCCTCTAGGGAAGCTGGCCTTTGAACAAAGTCTTAAGGGTGGACAGGGAGTTAGGTAAGTCATACAGGTTCCTGGGGAGAAGACTGTCACAGGCACAGGAAACAGCGAGTGCAAAAGCTCTAAGCTAATGAAATGCTTAAGACCTATCACAGGAAGAACAAAGACATGAACATAGAGCAGAGTGAAGGAGGAAAAGAATAGTAAAACAGGTGAGAGAATCAATGAGAAGCCAAATCATAAAAGGCCTTGTAGGCCACTGGAAGAACATAAGATCATAACAGAATCATCTGAGGTAAGAAGTGGTCAGATACTGGACATATTTGAAGGTAGAGCCAGTATGGCTGCTAATGAATTGGATAAGAGTATAGAAAAAAGAAAGGAGTCAAGGATGACTCTAAGATTCTTCATCTGCGCAACTCTATTTTTAATCTCAACTCCTTTGGGCATTTTACTCATAAAAAAAGACAATTTATATGTTACTTTGTACGATGGCATTTTTTTCCTAAAAGAAAAAGTTGGAGTTGCCATCTACTGAGATGGGGAATCAAGTTTTGTGGGGAAGACCAGAAATTCCATTTTGAACAGTAGATCTATCTTAACAGATAGGCCAAATTTTTTAAACCAGGATATTTTACTGAATGTCATTATTATAAAAGAGTATTATTCTTAATAGTTATAGATGAGCAGGATATATCTTTTTAAATATTTAGCTCTGACACTCTGTGTGTATATATACATAGTCATTTACCTCTGTTTCCAATAATTAATTATAGGCAAAAAAAAAAGTGAGAGGGTCTAAAGCAAGACACTGACTTAACTTTGCTTAACCTAGAGTTTATCAAGTTTATCTGGTCATGCAACCATAGAAATACCTGTCAACAGTCTATACAATCAGTCCCCCTAGGATACATACACATTGAGAAGCACGGTCCTACTGACTCTTCCTATTCCTCTATCCACTTGGCTTCTGAAGGTCCACCTTCCTTCTTGGAGGCACTCCCAAAGCACTCTGCCTTGTACTCTCTTCCTTCATACAAATTCTCCCACAGCAACTATCAACTATCCAGGTCTCCAAACACTTCCATATTCTCTCTTATGAGGCTCTAAAACACCAGAAACTAAGGATGTCAAAAACAAAACACATATTTCCTCTCATAAAAGCTGTTCTCATTTCAGTTCATTTTCCCCTAGTTCTCCCGTCACAATTTCCCCACCAACATTCTCCAAATCCAGTCAGTCACAAAGTCCGCTTCACTCTTTCTAGCATCTCAGAGTCTACTTTGTCTCTTCATTCTACACCCATCATCTTATACTCATGCCAGGCTTACCCCAGTAACTGCTCAGACTTGGGGCTCTTCATACTGATTTCATCGTAGACATTGCTATCAGATTAAATATACTGAAATGCTACTCCCCATCGAATCGTTTTCCTGTAAAGAATTCATAGTGGGTGTTCAATTGTCTGTCAGATTAAATGCGAATTCTGATGTCTAGCTTTTAAGCTTCCTATCACAGTCTCACCCATTCAACTTCATTTTCACTGCTGTAGTTCTAATCTAGCTAAAACAATTTCCAAAGTGGTCCCACATGCTCAAAAATCTGCTCATCCCTAAGGGGTTTCATCATTTCTCTTCCTTTCTACAAAAAATGTCCTCAATTTATACTTCTACTATTTAAATATTAAATTCCTTTCACAGCGCATCTCTATTAAGCCGATCATCTACATCTAACAATCATCACCTTACTTCATACTCTGTCAGTATTATCTGGACAATATACATCAGGACTGGAAATCATTTCTTTTGTAAAGGCTCATACAGTAGCAACTCAAGTCTGCTGCCGTAGCACAAAAGCAACCATAGATAATACATGAACAATCATGAGTGTTCTCTGATAAACTTGTATTTACAAAAACAAGTGGTGAGTGAGCCATAGTTTGCTAACTCCTGGTTTACATAATGACTTTAAAAATTAATTTACAAAACATCTCTTTCTTATTTTAGCTAATTAATCAGTTCATTTATTTATTATAGAGTTGTGGGGTACAAATGAGGATTTACTACATAAGTAGACTGCAAGCAGGTGAAATTTGGGCTTCTGGGTGGTCCTCATTCCCACTGGTAGTCCAGGTACCCTTCGTGTTGTCACGTGCCCCTTACCCTTCTCCCTCTTTCCCTCTCTCCCCTGGCAGTGCTAAGCAACTGCCAATCCCACCCTTATGTTAATGTGATTAAAGATCAGGGCCCACTTATGAGTGAGAACACGTGGTACTCGGTCGTTTCTGTGATAGTTCACTTGGTATGATGGTCTCCAACAGCATCCAAGTTGCTGCAAAGCCCATGATTTTGTTCTTCTTTATGGCTGCGTAATAATGCATCGTGTATATGTATCACATTTTGTTTATCCATTCCACTTTCAATGTGTAGCAGGGTTGCTTCCATCTTTTTGCTATTGTGAATGGTGCAGCAATAAACATGCACATAGAGGTACCTTTTTGGTAAAGCAATTTATGTTCCTCTGGATATATTCCCAGGAGAGGGACAGTTGGATCGTATGAAAGATCAATTTTTAGTTATTTTAAGAATCACCACACTGCTTTCCATAGAGGCTGAACTAGCATACATTCCCACCAACAGTGTAGAAATGTTGTTCCCTTTTCTCCAGAACTATGCCAGCACCTGTCATTTCTTGACATAACTGCTACAATAAACATTCAAATGTGGCCCCCTGTGCTTCTAGGCAGCTAGGGTAAATATATAAACAAAATAAATTATACCTCATTTATTATCTAAAAGACAGAAAAGTACCCTGTATCAAAGTAAACATTTTCATGCCCTTAAACCCTGAAGGAAATTTCTCACATTGGGCTTTATAAGTGGAATACAGAATTACATAGTAGGTAATAGTGTCAATGATGCAAGGAAAAGGAAATGTTATACTACTTTTTTAAACAAACCCTGGAGAAAGCCATGGGCATAATGTAGCATGTACTTCAGCAAAAATAATAAATAATAATAACAGGAAAAGAAAAAACTCAGCTAACCGGATGCAAGTACAGTTTTCTGACGACCTAATCTATCTCAGTAGAAGACAGACTTTAGAGTATCCAGAGAAGCAGCTAGTTATCAATGTGTCACAGAAGAGACTTACTCAAATATCAAAAGTGATAGAAATATACAGAAGAAAATGTATATGTTCCCTGAGCCAGGCCCAGAATGCTGAAATTCCAATATAGCCTTGGGGACCAGATGAGCAGCTGGTTAGGCTAACAGCTTATTATAGAAGTGAAGGAGCCATCCAAAAAGATGACCTTGTCTCCAGGAGGTGGGCCACTGTGGTAAAAGCGTGCTGTTTTTGTCAAAACTACCTAAGTACAAATGACAAATACCAAAGATTACAAAAGACAGCCCTAATTTAAATGTGACTCTTTAGCAAATGAAAATGTTTTTTAACTCTATAGTAACTTTCTTTCCTAACAAACGCCCATTAAGCATTCTCAAAAGCACTACCCAAGCTGCAATATGATTTAATATCATCCTTGATTTGCTATCCTTGGGCTGCAAATTGCAAGTGTCTTTCATCTGCTGGGGACTTATATTTCAAGGTTAATCACAACCATTTGGGCTTTCAAGGTATAAAACATCATATTCTCTTAGTAAATTTCCAAAGGAGTATGCATGCTTACATTAGCATGGGCAATGCAGCATGTGTCCTCCTTTTTTTTTTTTTTTTTTCTTTTTCTAAAAGACAGGGTCTCATTCTGTCACACTGTAGGCTAGAGTGCAGTCTACTTTATTGTTAATCTCGACTTTCTTTGGGTATTTTATACATGAAAGAAAATCAATTTCTGTATTACTTCTTATCATGGCATTCTTACTAAAAGGAAACCGAGCGCAATATGATCCATAAACCACATACTACAAAAAATGAGTTTTTGATTTAAAAAAATTTTATATCAAACTGTCAGTATGCCTTTTTTGTCTAAGTCTAAATCAGAAAGAGAATTTTCAATGAGGTCTTTAAGCTCCCAGTAAATCAAAGCATTTGTTTAATATAAGCAATTATCATATTATCTGCCACAAACTGTTTCAGTCCCATAAGAATACTTCCAAGAAAATATATCTACTAATTGCACTAGTGAAAGAGGAACAGATAGACAAAGCACTTGGGTTTTCAACTTTTTCAATAGTTTCTCTAGAACAAAAGATCTCTACAAGAAGAACTAAAAAACTCTGATGGAAGAAAACATAGCCGGATATGGTGGCTCAGGCCTGTAATCCCAGCACTTTGGGAAGCAGAGGCGGGGACAAGAGGCTTGCCTGAGCTCAGGGGTTCGAGACCAGCCTAAGAAACATGCCAAGACCTCATCTCTACAATAAATTTTTTTAAAAATTAGCTAGGCAAGGTGCATGCTTGTGGTTTCAGTTACTTGGAAGGCTGGGGTGGAAGGATCACCTGAGTCAAGTAGATCAAGGCTGTAGTAGCCATGAGCGTGTCACTGCACTCCAGCCTGAGTAACAGAGTGAAACCCCATCTCAAAAAAAAAAGAAAGAAAGAAAAGATAGAGGACACAAACAAATAGAAAAACATCCCATAATCATGGATTGGAAAAATCAACATTGTGAAAATTATCATATTACCCTAAGTAATTTACAAATTCAACACAATCCCTATCAAACTACCAATGTCATTTTTCACAGATTAGAAAAGGCAATCCTAAAATTCATATGGAATGAAAAAGGAGCCAGAATAGCCAAAGTAATCCTAAGCAAAAAGAACAAAGCTGAAGACACCACATTTCCTGACTTCAAATTATGCTACAAGGTTATGCTACAAGGCTGTAGTAACCAAAACAGTATGGTAGTGGTACAGCAGACACATGGACCAATGGAAAAAAAAAAAAAAAAAAGAATCCAGAAACAAACCCAAATACCTACAACCAACTGATCTTTGATAAAGCAGACAAAAACATACACTGGAAAAGACACCCTGTTCAACAAATGGTAGTGGGAAAACTGGATAGCTACATGCAGAAAAATGAAACTTGATCCCTCTCTCTCTCCATATACAAAAATTAACTCAAGATGGATTAAAGACTTAAATGTCAGACCTGAAACCATAAAAATCCTAGAAAAAAAACAAGGAAAAACTCTTCTGGACATCGACCTAGGCAAAGAATTTATGACTAAAACCCCAAAAGCAAATGCAGCCAAAAGAAAAATAAACAAGTGGGACTTAATTAAACTAAAAAGCTTCTGCACAGCTAAAGAAATAATCAACAGAGCAAATAGACAGTCTCCAGAAGGGGAGAATATATTCACAAACTATCTATCTGACAAAGGACTAACATCCAGAATCTACAAAGAACTCAAACAAATCAACAAGAAAAAAGCAAATAGTCCCATTAATAAGTAGACAGACAACATGAACAGACATCCTTCAAAAGAAGATACACAAATAGCCAACAAGCATGAAAAAATGTTCAACATCACTCATCATTAAGAAAATGCAACTTAAAACTACAATGAGATCTTACAACAGTCAAAATGGCCATTATCAAAAAATCAAAAAACAATAGATGCTGGCAATGGATGCAGACAAAATGGAGCGCTTTTACACTGCTGATAGGAATGTAAATTAGTATAACCTCCATGGAGAGGTATACTAATACTATGGAGAGGTATGGAGATTTCTTAAACAACTTTAA